>JAFBJT010046906.1:21302-57145 GCA_016785325.1 Chascanopsetta lugubris | reverse complement strand
GGGAGTTTTTTGCCCAGTCAAGGCACAAAATTCACAATGAGATATTAAGTCAGTTGAAAACTTCTTCTTTTCTTACATAAGTGTAAAGTACCTTTTCTATGCATTTTCTTCTGTTACATGAATGTGGTTTAAGGTCTGTTTTGCTTCACTAATTACGAAACAGGTCAGAAGGTTTTGACCTGCTGGATGGAGCAGTGGGTAGCATGATGGACCCTGGAACCAAAGGACGTGGGTTCGCTACCCAGTGAAGGCAAACTGAGAACAAACGGTTAGAGTGGGGAAGATGTCACACAACATTCTATTTGATCAAGCACAGTATGTATGAGGCATTAGTTTATACAAACTAAGCTGTCACAATAAAGATCCATCTAATCATTTACATAAAATATGTAAACATCATACTATAGTAAGAGGCCCAAAATGAAGAAAAAAAGAAAAGAGAGGTGCCTCTCTAACTATTCCATCTTCTGTAAACAGCTCCACTCGTGTCAGTGACACATCCAATCAGTGCAACACTGAGCCAGCTGGATAGAACAGTGGATAATGCCATTGACTCTGGAACAAAAGGTCATAGATTCATTTCCCAGTCAGACAGATTATTATTCCATAAGTATAAAATACTTTTTCTATTCCAATTGTAAAAATGTCTTAAGTATTTTCTCCTTCTGTTACATGAGTGTGTCATTTGTGCTGTGTGGTGTGTTTTGTGAAACTTGTCAGAGTGAAGTTACCTGCTGGATGGAGCAGTGGATAACACTGTGGTCTTGGGACCGGAGGACATGGGTTCGCTTCCCAGACAGGGAAATCTCATTCGAAAGGATACGACATCATGCAGATAATTAGAAGTTTAAAATGCCGAACTACAGCAAATATGAAGAAGTAATTTACCCAAATGAAGCTAATAAAATAAATGTCCATCTGATCATTGATATAAAACATCATTCTATAGTACAAGGCCTGAAGTCATATACAAACTATACTAATACTTTGAAAGAAAATACAAACAAGTTCCATCTGATCATTTAAACATAAAGGAGTCACTTGTTGGAAGTTGCTCCAAGTCCTAGTTTCCTATTAGGACGAATGAAAGAAGTTGCTCATTTGTACATATTGTCGTCTCACTCCGCTGCCGTCGATGCAGAGGAACCAGCGAGACGTGAGTGTACCTGAAACAGGAGGAGGGGTAAAGCTGCGGACGAGAGAGTAGGAAACTATACACATGGAAACATGTAATAAGGGATCCAAAATCACATAAAACATCATACTTAGGGGTCTTCTGTTAACTCTGTGTCTCAGGAGCCCGGCGGGAACCACACCCCCCCCCAGCTCAGCCCGTCGGTGGGCCAGGCGGCGTACACGGCGGGAGTCCCGGGCGGGTCTCTGGACGTGCAGCACCTCATCATGCAGGCGGACGCCCGGCGCAGGCAGCGCAGCAACGACAACTACTTCGAGGACGTGCCGCGATCCAAGCTGGAGCGACAGATGGCACAAGTCAGCATGGTGAGGAGGGGATGGATGGGGGGGCGGGGGGGGGGCAGGGTGATGGGTGGTCACAGGGAAGAGGAGTGATCGACATGTTGCACGGGTGGAATGTCAAGATTGAAGTTGACGATTTAAATGAGGTCTTTGATTTACGTCGTTTTCTCGATGCCCAGGTCGTCTCGTCTGTGTTTGTCGTACATGAACGAACCTCGGCCTCTTTCCAGGAACCGCCTTTGAAAAGCAACAAAATTCAACATTAGGGTGGAGCCATGACCGTTAGCATGCTAGCTTTACTACGGTGTGTGACACATGGATGTGCGAGTAGCGCAGGATACTGTGTCGATCACATGACCCCGTCTGAGTTTAGTTAAGCGTCCCGTAGAGCATGCGCAGTGGTAAAAGCTCCCATCATGCATCAGAGCAACAAGTGTGATGACATTTTTACCAAAATAAAAGCATCTTATCTTAAAAACAGAGTACAAACACCGTTTATTGAGCATGTCTGGACGTGTTGTTGTTGTTGTTACAATACTGCGAGTGGCCACTGGGGAAAAAATGAGTATGCGGTGCTGTATCCTGTTCAATGAACACATCCATATTTGAAATTCCAGTTTGAATCATTTGCAGCAGAGAGACAGGAAATGTCTTTGTTTCAGGATTTTTAGAGATTTAGAATATAAAGAAAACATCCAGCTATAAAACTGAATAACCACAATGAAATAACTTCATCTAAACACTCATCAAAAATACACTTTTTTCCCCACATGTGCATCTCCACTCTCCGGCTAATTTCATTCTGATTCCAATGCTCAACTGCAAATTTACGAGATCTTATCAACCGTGGCACAGTGACGTGCACGCACACACACATCTGAGGCAGCAGCTGTGTTTGGATTCGATATGATTAGGCTCTTTTTGTGTCTGTGTGTGAATCACAGAGCAAAGATGATCCCGCTGCATCTCAAGTGTGTGTGTGTGTCGCAGTGTTTCCCCCGTGTTTCCACACACAACACACTGAAGTGCCACTGATGACTCAGCTTTGCCAGAGCAGAGGAAGAACTATAAGTTTCAACACCTCCAACTTTCACAAATCTAACTCCTTGTTCTTGTCCAACCAAACAAACCCTGAAAGAACAATGTCTGATTATATAGTTATTTTAAGTCCGGAGCTGCCACCTCTGTCCTAAAACTATCTTTTTAGCTACTGTCCCTTTAAGATTTCCCTCCTAATGAAGCCCAGTCTGCTCTCCGATTGGCTAGCAGGCTAATCCCGTTTTGTGAAAAGATTAAATTTTTTTTTAATTGACTTGAACTTTAAAAAAAAATATTCTCTCTGGAAGGTTTAGTCCTCTGGCATCCTGTTTCCATGGCACAACAATGTCACACTTTTAACAAACTTTACTCATAAGTGTAAACAATAGAATAGCGCCCCCTACTGGAGCTAAAACGTGCTTACTCATGATCTGATGCCTCACTGCTTGTGGGCTTTAAAAAAAATCTTTGGCGACATTTAAAGGTGCAAAATGCAGAACATTCCTCAATATCCACAATTTTGTGGTACTTTACTTTTCAGTTGTGAAACCTACACAACACAGATGGAAAGAAAGGCTACTAAAGCTGTACATGTACTTTTCAAGTTGGCACCAACACACTGTAGATTTGCAGCTGAGCACCAGTGGGTCAGAGTTTGTGGGAAAAGCAGGTTTAATGTAGTAAATCTGCAGGAGGTCAGACGCAGAGATTCTGGCCCAGGGCTGTTGCCAAATACTGATGCTGGCGCTCGTCTCTCCGACATCTCAGCATCCGACAGTTAACGTCTCACCTCAGAGTCCCTCGGCAGCCTCCTGACGGGGATTAGCGACGCGAGCCATCGGATACGGGGCCGTGGCACGAACGCGCAGACTGTGGCTCAGCGTGAGCAGATACCTCGCCGCGGCAAAACCATCTGCTTTCCTTCACACAGGGACAAAACCGCCGTAAAACACACATCAGTGTCATTTCCGCAGATATTCCAGAGGTATGCCGCGAGGATTGAGGTGGAGGGTTGAGGGGCGCTGAGCCGCAGCTAAGAGTCTTAAACTGCAGCCAGGGAGCGAGGACGTGTCAAAGCCGGGGCCATCAGAATTCAATTTGAAGGCGCGTGTGTTCTGTCGCATTTTCATCTTGGACTCGGGCCGACGAGTCGTGTCAATATGAGATGTTTGACGCAAACATCCATGTCCTGTCCTGTCCTGTCTTTTAAAAGCTTAGCTGGGGTCCTAACCTGTGATTGGTCATGGTTTCAGGCCGGCGAGTGGTGCGAGCCAATCACGTTGCGTCCTCCGAATGAGGCCACCTCGTCCACCCCGGTGCAGTACTGGCAGCATCATCCCGAGAAGCTCATCTTTCAGTCCTGCGACTACGAAGCCTACGTGAGTCCTGACCCTTCACCTCACCTTCAACCCTGTGTCTGTGTGGAGTTTAGGGACATCTGGTGGTGAAGTACTGCAGCTGAATGCCTCTCACCTTAGACGGAAGGCCTCAGTTGTCAGGTGGAGGCGTTCATCATGTCCCTTCCACGGTGGTGCAAAAATGGCCGCCAAAGAAGAGACGACCTGCCTCTGATATAAATAAAGATGAAAACAATACAAATATAAATATGACACACAATTACTTCAACTGTTCGTTATTTATACACACTGAAGTTACGAATACGTGAGGTCAACGACCCTCGGCATCACCACTCTGTCAGCGCTGCACTTAGTCATTCTCCACACTTTGGTATATTTAGAACTTTGCCACTTACATGAAGGATGTTACGTACGTAGGTTTCCATGACAACAGCATTGCCCCATTTTAATTGGTTACAAGCTAAGAAGTCAAAGCTCTTTGACGAGTTACTCAGAAAAACAGAGGAGAGGGAAACACTACTTTCGGAGACTTTAAGCACAAAGCTGGACTTGGAGAGCGAATGAAAACAGGAGATGGAGGCCGTGAAGGAATTACAGGCTTGTTTTTGTTTCCTCACGCCGTGAGATCAAAAACAGATTACTTGGCTTCTGATAGATTAACTGTTACGCATGTTTGAGGTAGAAAGTAGAAAAACAAGGGGGGGGGGGGGGGGGGGGGGGGGGGGGGGGGGGAAGCAGTGAGACCACGGAGGGGAAACAAGGACAGGTCTGACAACACCTCCAGCCTCCTCCTCCTCCTCCATGTCCCAGGACGTGGGGCTCCAGAGTGAGATAAATGAAGAGGAGCCAGGAGTGAGCAGGAGGCCAGTTTGAATATTGGCAGGCTGAGGGAGGACAGAGAGCGAGGTGGAAGAAACGAGACGGATGAGGCGGAGCGGGAGGAGAGGAGTGGAGTGTGGTGGGTTAATAGACAGGACAAGACGGTTTTACCACCAGAGCCAGAAAAATAGGATGTGACGTGAGAAATACGTTTTACTGCAGAGATCCTGACGTCATGACCAAACCCAGTCACGCCATGCGATGTCATATTAAAGGTGCGGTGTGCGAGAGGTGCGTCTCTGACCCGGGTTGTTTGTCGTCATCCTTGACTTATGATTCAGTCAACGCCCCCTGGTGGTTTGGGCATCGCTCTGCAGATGGACAAAGAAAAATAGACTAAGAATATATTACTAAGAATATAACTACTCAAACTAATGTTTTAGCTGTACTATGTATAAGAGGGTGTCTTACTTAAAGATGCAACGTGTTAAAACATACCATGAAGTTTTCACTGCTGGAACAACCTCTATGTTTACGTCAGAGGCAGGTTGTCTCTGTGGAAGCGGCCATGTTTGACCACCATGTTTTCTACATTGAGCCCACAAACTAAACACCTTTGGAGTTTTAATAACTAAAACAAAAGGTCATTTATGGAGAGGTTCCGCTAGAAAATGTAACTCCGCCACTAGATGCCAATAAATCCTACACACTGGCCCTTTAAGTCAATACATTTCTTGCCTCATTAATTTGACAAAGTCCAGCTTTAATATTTATAATATTACAAGTACTATAAAAAACATGTTTACATTCAGCTATAGAAACATGAGGTGATTATAACACACACACACACACACACACACACACAGACAAGGAGTAATTAGATTAACCTTGAGGCGTTAACACCTTCTGCCTGGACATGACAGTGTTCAGGGTCAGTCCTCATCCAAACAGCCTGTAATGACAAGTGTTTTACAAGCGCAGTGCTAATGTGGACATCAGAGCCTCTAATGTGTGTGACTCCCACCGCCTCGTTAGAACCTCTGCAGCCCCTCTTTACAAGGCCGTTAGCGGATGAGACGAGGCCTATTTACTGCCAGTGACTCCTCGTCTGTGTCACTACACTGTGGGTGACGCCAAAGTCAAGTATCAGGGGGCTGAAGGTCTGACTTCAGGGCGATTTATCCCCCTGAGGAGTCACAGTACAGCCAGTTATGAGTGGAGCCTTTTGGGGGCAAGCTGCTTTGATCAGGGGTGGATTTGGTTTCATGTGGCACAGACTGGGAGTTGTCCTCTCAGGCCAAGCTAAGTTATAAATTCATTTTATTATGCTGTCATGAAAACCAAAGTATGGGTGTTGTGCATTTTTTCTATTATAAATGGAAATCATTTTGCCTAAATCTTACAGACTGGTCCTTTAAGATGTTTTAAAAAAGACTACTATTTTCCCCTTTTAAGCTTATGTTGAGGACTGACTGGTAAAATGTGAAAATTAATGTTTGACTTGTAAATCATGGGACTCTGATTGAAACTAACTAACTAACATCCACTACCTGTGTGTGTGTTTATCGCGTGTGTGTGCATCTCCTCCTCAGTACCTGGGTTCCATGCTGGTGAAGGAGCTGAGAGGGACGGAGTCTACACAAGACGCTTGTGCCAAAATGAGGGTAAAGCACATTTAACTCCCTCTGCTGCTGCTGCTGATGCGACAGTGCTGTGTTCATCTCCAGAGGGACGATTCTATTTGTTGCGACGAGGATGTTATTTGTGTAGATTTGTCCATCTGGCCACAGAAGAGAAAGACTGTAAAACACCTCCGTCGGGGACACAGTGTGGCTGCCCTCACACTTGCCTGAACCCACGCACACTGAAAATATCATGCTTGTGGATTAAGCGAGTGGAGGGATTTACCTTTAATATCCCCCGTTGCCCCTCTTACCTGAAATCCCCTCCTCTCGCTTTGTATCCCCTCTTTCTCTTGCTCTCCTCCTCCATCCTTCGCTGTGCCTTCTACATCTGAATGCTGCTGCAGTGTGAAGTGCAGCTGTACTGTTCATAAAGCAAAGCCTCCTCTCTCCACATCTACACCGTCTTTCCCACACACACTCCACCGTTCACTCTCAAGGTTGTGCAGTGAGGTGAACTTCTCGCCGTGTCTTTCAGGCGTGTGTTAACCTTCAGCCTTCACTCTCTCCTCTCCTTCGTGGAGGGTGGAGCATAGATGCAGATGTTTTAAAAATACCCCAGCCTCGCTGCCTCTGGCTGCCGGGCATCGCCTCCCTTTGTCAGCTTTGAGCACCTGATCCTGCAGGGAGAGAACAGAGAGGAGACACAGATATGAGCAGCAGCAGCAGCAGGATGATTCAACAGGGGGTGGGGGGGGGGTGGAGTGTGATAGAAACCTGGACAGCACGATGAGCAGATGACAGGCGAGATAGTGGGACAGGGACTGGTCTCACGTCTTCTCCTTTGAATACATTAAAGCGAGAGCGGCAGCGAGGAGGGCCATTGCTGACAAGGCTGTAAATCACACCGCTCCGCTCAGCTTCACTCTGCGCTAACGACTGACTTCACATGACGTGCGGTGAAGTGCCAGAATGTAATTAAAAGGAACGAACGGGGGTACGCCCGAGGTGGTTAACCAGTTAACTGCCATCTTGGGTTTCTAGAGCCGGAGTCTATTTTCCATATTTAAGGATGATTTGAATTAACGATTGGCGATTGAGTTTAGCTTGAGTTAGCTTGTTTGCAGCGTCTTGACTAGTTTGAATTTCACAATAAAAGTTCAAATTGAAATTCCTCAAAAGTCATGTCTGCCTCTCCTCCTCCTCCTCCTCTTCTTCTTCTTCTCTCTTGGGATGCGTGCGCTCCAAGAAGTCGACGGAACAGATGAAGAAGGTGCCGACCATCGTTCTCTCCGTGTCCTACAAAGGAGTGAAGTTCATCGACGCCACGAATAAGGTAACGCCCACTGGATAACACGTTAAAAGGTCAGGCTCCTGAATGTCAGGTTGGAGGCGGGGTCTCGGCTCTGATGTCTGCCGGGTAGATTTAAAATTTAATAAGGTGTGAATGAAAAAGGGGAAACACGGTGAAGGTGATAATCAGAGTGGGAGGGATGAACTGAAAGCGAAGAAGTTAATTAGCGACTCACTTCCGATCCGTTTAATCTCCACTGGAATTTTATGGCAGCTCGTAATCAGCTTTTAATTAGAGATGTTCTGATAATGTTTTTACCTCCAAAACTGAGGTATCTTAAATTAAAGGCCCAGTTCCACAGATTTAGGTGAAACTATTGCTGTTAGCCTTTTGTTGTTAGCTCACACTGCAATAAAAACAGTATTCACAAGAGAGGTGAGACTAAGATACTTTAAAAGGTGCAGTGTACAGGATTTAGTGACTTCTTGTGGTTGTACATTGTAGCTGAATATCTTGTTGGGAGAACCTACGGCACTTTTCAGTCTTTATCAAATCTCAAAATGTGTTTCATTTGTCCGTTCTGGGCTACCGTACAAATACACTGGTGTGACATGGCCGCCTCCACAAGGAGGAGATGCTGCTGATGTAAATATGAAAGGACTCATTCTAAGGTCAATGAAAACAACATTTAAAACAATGGAGTAAACTCACCATGATAACTAGAGGTGGACCTCAGGTAAGGATGGGGTGAGGGATGTTCCGCTGCATCCTCACCACTAGACGACACCAAATCCCACACGGTGTGCGTTGAGAAATAAAGAAGATAAATCAAGTAAAGGGCTTATGATGAAACAGGTGACATTTTAAAGTCAATGATAATCTTGAGATGAGTGAAAACGAATGAATAATATATAATCATTAATACGATTTTTCTGTTAATCAAAGAGACAACCATCGATCATCCTCTCCCTCCCCCTCTCTCTCTCTGCAGAATATCATAGCAGAGCACGAGATCCGTAACATCTCGTGTGCGGCTCAGGATCCGGAGGATCTGTCCACGTTCGCCTACATCACCAAAGACCTCAAGTCCAGTCACCACTACTGCCACGTCTTCACCGCGTTCGATGTGGTCAGTACTGACTCGGTGTGTCTACCGGCAAAGATGAAGTTCCCCCGTCTAACTGTCGCCTCCTCCTCCTCCTCCTCCTCTCAGAACCTGGCGTACGAGATCATCCTCACGCTGGGCCAGGCCTTCGAGGTGGCCTACCAGCTGGCCCTGCAGGCCAGGAAGAGCGGCCACGGCTCGTCCACGCTGCCCGAGAGCTTCGACAGCAAGCCCAGCAAACCTGTGCCCAAACCCCGCGTCAACATCCGCAAGTCTGTAAGTGTCACGACCTGCACGACCTCCCTCACACCTGAAGGACAAATCCATCTCAAAAATAAAAAGAGTGTGTTTTGGACAATCTCCAAGGAGTTTTGCGATTCTTTTTGTGATGGATTACCACCTTCATTCTGGACTCACCTCTAAACACTTCGACTCAAACGTACCCTCTCTAACACCCGCTTTCTACTAATCCCCACCCATCAGCCCATCTCCGCTGGAGGCAGCCCATAATATTCACCCCTCCGCTCCGATTCGTTTGACGTGGCTTTTACATCATTCTGGGATCACTCTGGTTTGCTGGGATTATCCTGAGGAGCGTGTGTTGTGTTTGAGTCTCACCGTGTAGGTTGGTAATGAAACTAGTGAGCGTCCCTCCAGTCTCATGGTCCCTGCAGAGTCTCACTCATCAGGGCTGTTTGTACGAGCATGGGTTTGAATGTGAGAGATGATGAAGTATCCTCCATGCTGCAGGCCTGTTGAGAAAAAAAAATTTTTGGAGCATGTTAGTGAAACGATCAATAATGTTGCACCGTAGAATCTACCTGCTGTTTATTGGCTGTAACTCAAATTCACTAGCCTGGGCGAGGGTGTGTGATGTTGTGAGACCCGAAACACCCGATGAACCCAGGATACATCACTGACTAAGTTGCACCAAAAGTGTTTTATTAGAACGAATCAGGAAGTCTCAATGATATTTTTGACTTATAATAATACTAGAATTAAACTTTAAATGCATCTTAACGTTACATACATTATGTTAAAGTGAATGTTACATACAAGACTTCATAAAGGCACTTAAATGAGGTTTAGCCCTGATAACTGTAATATTACTATTTAAACTGTAAATGCTGATTGTTTCCAAATATCAAACTTTTATATCTTACTCATATGAACTACCAATAATTGGTATTAACACAGAAAAAGCAATTGATTTATAGTTCTAATTGCTCATAAAATATAAAAGCAGTGAAAACTGATGAATTGTTCAGAAACAGCCTCTGTGCCGCAACAGCTACTCTGACATCTACACTTCAAAATGGTGACGGAAATATTTCAGATATTTTACACTGGCATTCTCCATCAGCCTGAGCTTTGTGATACCTGATCTCTCACATTCTACCATGTCCATGTGTTTGGCCGTGATTAGTCTTCACGTCTCCTCCAGCTCCAGCCTCACACAGTCTATCTGCAAACCCCTCAACCTCCCATTAACCCCGGCGGGGCTTTAAAACAGTCACGCCAACCCACTCTTCACACGTCGGCTGGCACAGTAGCACATGTGCGTCCAGAGGGGACCCGGTTTAGAGTTACGGTGGCGGCTATAATGGGTGTGTGTGTGTGTGTCTGGGCCATTTACAAATGAGGGTCATAGGAGCAGGCAGGCGGCAGCGGTGCTGGTGGTGATGGAGGGGAATGATGTCACTTTCTAGATTTGGAGATAAGAGAAAGTGGATGTTAGTCTTTGTGAAGCTGGTGTGTGTGTGTGTGTGTGTGTGGTGCTACAGAGATGATGGACGATGGCATGTGTACACGCAATCTGCTGACTGGGCTACAGTTACATTAGGCATTAATTATGGTTTCCTGTGTGTGATGTGCAGCAGGGCGTGTTACTGCAGGATTCACTTAATATTCCTGCCACCTGCTCTAACCTCCATCCCGCAGCAGCGCCGAGGGCCCTCGTGCTTTAAACTGCCTTTGTCGTTCTACCCTGAAGCATCACTTACACTCCACACACTCTCATTATCATCTTTATGTGGTGTGTGTGTGTGTGTGTGCGGGTGTCGTTGTTTGCCTTTTGAATCTCCCACAACATCCACTCCACTTGCCTGTATGAGTGTCTGATACGATGCTGTTGACTTTGATCAGTGGCGGCATGTCGGTGTTTTCTGAGTGATGCTTCCAAAGTGGCCTGGAGTCACGTGACCCGCAGATTGAGATTTGATATTCACTCCTCCCGGATTCTTCACATGAACAATTCTCACCAGTGATGTGAAACTAGCTTGGGTAGGATGGTTTTCTTTTTTTAAATGTTGCATTAAAGGGAATTGAGTAGTTTCGTGTTTTTATGGTCTGTAATTTTACTTACGTGTGTTTTGGTGGACGTACTGAACTCCACTTAAAATTTTAATTGCATGCTAAATGCACAATAGTGTTCCATTACTTAGAAACAGCCAACATACTAATTTAGCAATCCTCAATTGAGACCCCTCCCACTTTTCCAAAAGTAACTATAAGTAACTAACTGGGTGACTTTTGGTTTAATGGTGCAGTGTGTAAGACTTTGGTGACATCTACAGGTGACGTTCCATTTTGTATCCATAGCCCTACCCTTTCCATCCCAGGATGCAGGAGAACCTGAGGAAGCCCTGGGCTACTGTAAAAACATGGCGGCCCCCATAGGGAGGACCCACTCATTTATATTCTAGGGTAATGTAAAAAACAAGGCATACATTGGGGTGATCACTGTCATTTGTAATTCTATTTCTACTGACAGAAGAGACAAAAGTGAAATCTTACACACTGCACATTTAAGTCGTAGTCATTTCATCCCTGGCTGTGACTTGGTCGCGTTGTGTGAACTTTGCGGTGCCGTACTCACCTCTCACTCGGGGCGTGTTGTTGCCGTGCAGGATTCGCTTGATCAATGTGGTGAACATACCGGAGCTTGAAATTAGAGCGGTGCCGTTGCCGGGGCGATGACTTTGCTGTTGCCATGGTTGTGCTCCTTTTGCTGTGGTTGTTGCCGTGCAGCTACTCTTCTTTATCACCGTTGTGGTCGTTGCCGTGCCGCTCTCCGTCGTCGCCACTGCCTAGTTTCGGATTTGACCTCTATGTGACCTCTGCCCCCGTAGGTCATGTCCCCCTCCAGCCGCTGGTCACTGGGCCACATTTACACCCCTCACCGGCCTCCTGTCCACCCTTCTCTTCCTCCCCCTCGACTCTTCCATCTTCCTCACAAAGCTCAGTCACAGGTCCTCCACGCTTTTCCTTCTTTTATCCTTTGTTTTCTTTCAGAGAAGGAGGGAGAAGTGTTTGTAAGTACTGTAAACTCATTTCCTCCAGTGGAGAAGCAGAAGAGGCCAAAACTTAGCCATGATTATATATATATATATATATATATATATATATATATTGATGTTACCAAAAAAGTAAGTTAAAAGTCAAAATCAATATATACAATTTGAAATTGAGCATCACTATTGAGATTAGTCTCTCATTAGCATTTTTATATTGACTTTAAATCTCATTATTTTGACTTTTTAATCTTTATATTCCAAAAATATATTTCTCCCTTTTATCTAGTAATTGACAGTTTCTCATATATTTTTACCTCACATATGATTAGGTTGATTTTATTATGTCATATTTTTGATTTATCATTAGTTTGCTTCATAACTTTACGACCTCTTCTATCTTTCACTGAAGGAAATAAGCTTTCGTCAGAGCTTCCACTCTATTGTTTTGCTTTCCTCCACCTGACTGCATCCCCTGTGTGTCCCGTTAGCAGGGAGTCTCACGTGACTAAGTGCTACAATAAAGTAGCACTTTGTGATCATTACAATTAAAACACCAATACTTCAATACATAGAAACATTTCAGGGCAGTTGAACTTGCTGTGTCAGAAGACGATCTTCTGTCAGCAGCTGTTTGTGATGCTGTGGAGCCTCAGGATCAGAAGCATCTGTCCGTCCTTAATCCTGTAGCCTCATAACAGGATTATAAGGCCGTGTTGTCCGAGTGTCTGTGGGAGAGGGAACAGAAAACAGGATTGTGCTGCTGGAGAATCGGTCATATTGTTACTGTAGAAGTGTGTGCTGAGAAGGATAAGTAATAATAGTTTTGTTTACTGCAGAACAGGACAACTTTACTTACTTCTGAATAAAATCATCTGAGATTAAACCTGTAGATTAAAGGATTAGGATTTAATTTACAAAATATGTCTGCGATAAAAAACAACCAATGGACTGTTATTTAACTACAGCCTGATAGAAAACACCGGTTAAGGTTGAAAAACGACACTATGTAAAAATTCAAAATGAAAGGTTGAGTTTGCGAGAGTCCTACATCTTATGAAAGGAGAGTTAGGGGACGTTCAGCTGCAACAGTCGACCACACCACTGCGTGCCCAGATGGTTCTCAGGTCGCTTCCCTTTCCATCACCCCTCTGTCGGCATCACATGCTCCTCAGTCATTCCAACACATTGTCACTGACATCACCCTGAAATACAATCGCCCTTACCTTCAGCCATGCAGAACCTCTCTCTCTCTCCTCTCT
Source organism: Chascanopsetta lugubris (assembly GCA_016785325.1). NCBI lineage: Eukaryota > Metazoa > Chordata > Actinopteri > Pleuronectiformes > Bothidae > Chascanopsetta > Chascanopsetta lugubris. The sequence goes on along the minus strand of JAFBJT010046906.1, from coordinate 43,878 downwards.
CTCTCTCTCTCTCTCTCTCTCTCTCTCTCTCTCCCTCCCTCCCCTCACCCCTCCGTCTCTCTGTGTCCTCCGTCAGATGGAGCAGCCGTCCATGGACCAGAAGGGCCACGCCAACGTGCCGTGGATTGTGGAGCCGGGTCAGGAGGCCAAGAGAGGAGTCAACACCAAGTACGAGACCACTATTTTCTAACATACACCCGCCTTGTCCACTCCTGTGTGTGTGCCTTTCAGAGGTTGCCCTGTACTGGGGCCCCGCCCCCCGGGAGCTGGGCTCGAGCGACGCACGCCGCCGTGTCACCTCGCCGGCTGACAAAATACAAAAACATCCAGCCCCGCCCCATTAGCCGAGCCTGTCCACTGCATGATGACGTTTGGCGTTGCGCTGTCTCTCTCTTCTCTCTCTCCTTTGTCTCTTCTTCCTCTTCTCTTTTCCTTTCTGCTCTCTCCTCCTCTTTGGCCCGGGGGCGCCCCCCCCCAGCTTCCTGCCTGCAGGGTTGGCGCATGACCTTTGAACCCAGAGGTGTGGTCTGTCTCCACCTGTAGCTGATGAATGGTCAGCTCCATTTTTTTTCTTCCCCCACTTCCTGTTTGTCGGGTCAGTCAGCGCTCAGCCATTTTGGTTGTTCTGCTTTCTGGTTTAGCTCCTGGACCTGGTCTCTCTCTCTCTCTCCTCCTGCCTCCATCCCTCGCTTTCAACAGCATTGCAGCCCCTCTGTCCGACAACCTGAAAGAGATTAAACCTGAAAACTGTTAGAGAGCCGTAACAGTGTTTTAGCTGTGTGTGTTGACCCGAGTGTGGGAGCTGACAATGTAGAGGGAGGTTGTCCCAACACGACAACTGCTGGAGGGAGCGTCTGACTTTTTACACTTTTTTTAAAAATGAAAAAAAAATAAAATAAAAAAAAAAGGAGAGGTGATGTAGCACAGTCTGAACTTTGACTTCACCTGGTTCATCCAGCAGTAGGCTACCAGAATGTACTTCAACTTTTTGATCCTTTATATCAGACTTTTTTTAACATTACTAACAGTCGTGTTGATTCCTTTGACAAACAGCTTTAAACTTGACCTGTGACACAGGAAGATTTTTTTTAAAGCACCTTTTTTCCAGAACGTGTGTAGATAAGTCGAGAGTAATTTTAAGCACGTGTTTTTTTTTCCCCTCCGTGGCCATGAACCTAATATTTTTGGGGGTGGGAAAAGAAAAGCCGTGTCGGTAGAAGGTTTAGCATGTGGCTTGTAAGACGCATGGTGGCCATTTTGGATTTGCTGAGTAGGTGGGACCAGTGGATAGGCAGGGGGGGGGGGTGTGAGGGCTCTCTCGATAAGTGATGTCATCTCATTTACAGGGCAATGCCGGACGCTCATGTCTATTACTGTGGAATACAAAGAATGTAGCCAGCCCTAAACACGGACCATGTCACACATAGAATGCAAAAAGGACTACAAAGGACTACAAACATGGACGCCACTCCGGTGTTTACGGTTGACTACAAAACAGTACATTTCACACTGTTTGTTCACACAGTAAACTCTGGACCACACACACTAAGTGGACTGCGTCTCTGAATGTAGACTTATCTGAAGCAGCCTCAACTTTCTGCAACGGCAGCAGGATCTGTTTTACGCGGCCGGCTGGGAGGCATGACCTTTGAACTCTGGAGGGGAGGTTACAGGGAACAGACAATGGGCTCTTGCTAAAGGCTCCGCTGGGCATGTGTCAATGTTGGATTGTGTTCGAGGACGTCCGGCTGGTTCTTTATGATTTTCTTTGTTTGTTCGTTTTTTTAGATTTTCTTTCAAAGTCAGAAAATAATATAGAGATATATGCACAAGCGTGTGGATGTGATTGGACTTTGCCACGCCACGCTTCATCACTACGGATGGCGATGAAACCACGTGAACAAAAACTGCATCTGATGTTTAAAAAAAAAAAAAAGGAAAAAAGATTCTATTGCCCGACATTTTAATGTTTAATATGAGAGTATTATATTACCATGATGATGATGATTATTCTTGTGCAATTCTTGTCTACTGTTGTCTTAATGTTACATTATTTTTCTATGATATGCTGAGATGTTGAGCTTGTTGAGAATGATGGCCGCCCTTTAAAAAAAAAAAAGAAAAAAGTTGAACAGGTGGGTGGCAGTGCTCGTTCACGGAGAGGTGTGTATGTTCGCAGGTGGCTCGCTAACTCGTCAGGTCAAAACCTCCATCATTTCTCATGGGGCTCTAACTCTTATCTAGCAGATATATTATTTTAAAGGCAGTATTACTGTATCATTTGGATGAGACCTTATCCAACTATAAAATGTACATAGATATTTTGCCAACTCATTGTTCATATGTGTAATGTAAAAGAGGAAAAGAATAAAGGACTCGCAGTACATGGCACTGGAAACACAAGGTACCAAAATAAAGGTTGGACATTTAAAAAAAGAAAGACAGACAGAAAAGTGTTAGAGTGTAGAGATTGTATTTTGAGTGAAATGGGTTCTATATGGTGACATCACTGCTGACCAACTAATGTACATAGGCTTGGGCTTCCAGCACACTGATTTTTGTAATTTGGGCCATTATTTATATCCTTGTAAAGCACATGAAATAAAATACAACTTGTAAAAGCATTAATTATCCTTGAGATGACGTCGTCTTCAGTTATTTCTCTTCTAACCATTGTTTTTAAGTTAATCTAAGTGTATTGATATTGGATTTCTTTAGTTGTGGTCAAGTTTGTCGACATCGCTCTGAAATACAAATTGTCTCTTTCCCTTCACCCCTCCCTCTCTCAGAGTCTGTTTCTCCAATAAACTAGCATCTAATGCCAAATGGTGAAGTGAATTTAAATGTTACAATATCAAATATTCAGTTTCATGGAATCCAAAATGTGAAAAAAAAAAATTTCTACATAAACATATGAATCAATAAATGTATTCATTTGGCATAATTAGACTGGGACAGTATTGGTAGAATGTGAAATAAACATTACATGAGTACAACAGAGTGTAGTACCTTGTTTAAAAAAGTGACTCCCCACTGTGATGATGGTGATGACCCTCCAGACCCAGCTCCATGGAACACACCTCGACAAGGAGACAGAGACATGAGAGGGGGTGAGTTAACAGCAGGTGGAGAGAAGCACAGTTTTAGCACACTTTAAAAAAAAAAAAAAAAATGAATGAACTTTATTGACGCTCGTTGATTATAGAAACATCAATGCCACCGATCAGCGTAACCCCAGCCAGGAATCCTGCATTCGGATGAGAATACTCCCATAAAAAACAGACTAATTGACGTAGTGGACACATTTATAAGAGGACAACACAATATAAATAATAAATGGAGGAGCTGATAAATCCTCTTTTACGACTGCACAGCAAGTAACCCTTTGTGATTCCACCCTCTTCTACAGCTGCAACGCTCGGGAGAACATCCTCTCCGACAGCGAGGTCTCCGCCCGGTCAGCGTTCTGCCGCCTGCTCCTACCGTCAATCAACTTCCCGTGCCAGCCCCGGCTGATACATTGACGCTCGCCGCAATGAAAGCTGGGCCCCTCGTGTTGCTAGTTTCCATGGCGACCGAATCCCCTGCACGCTTCCACCCGTGAGCGGGGACATACATCGACAAAGCCGGCAGTTACTGACTGGAAGGGCTTTGCTGTGCTCCTGCGCCAGGTGAAATCTGAGTTAGAAACGACCAGACCGCAAAACATTCCGTCGCCTGATTCTGCGAATAGTGATGAAAATCCCCTGATATAAAAATCGTACACATTAAGTCCAGTTTAATTAATTCCGGATTTATTTTTGAAACCAGTAACGCCAAACGTGTGTGAAGCTGTGTGTTGCCGCCAAGAAGAAACCTCCAGTCGGATGCGGCCAATACGGAAGAGGAAAAGCTTGCAGTTCACAGGATGGCCACTTGAGGCTGGCTCCAAAACCAAGTCAATACTCAGTCAACTGTACGGGGGGTGAATTTATTTCCAACTTGCTTATGTTAATACTATCGAGGTTTGAAATTATACATAACTAAGGGCGTGGCCTCTTGCGTGACACCTGGGCCGACAGCACCATGGGTCCACCCCAGCTCCATCAGTGGTCCGCCCCTTTGCCCGCTTTTGGATGGACCAGGAAGTAGGAGAAGTTACGCATCGACAAGATGGCGAGGAGTGTAGCGAAACTGAAAACTAGGATCGATTACCTCGTACCCCATTTCACCAAAATCGTACGCACTGGACCTTTAAGATGCATAAGTACAAAAAAGTAACTTCCTCCAGAAGCTGCAGTAACACATGTGCACAATGCGTTTTCTATTGTTGGGTAATTATGTCCTCGTTTAACAAGACTAAAGTGATTCAACTACAATGTGCCTCACAAACACTTCCATGTAAACATGTTAGTCTGTGGAACAACCCTGTGATTTACACCCCTGCTCCATCTCGTTACACACCGTGCCCGTCCTCCACCGAGCCTCGTGAAACCGCGAGGACGAGCGCCCGCGGTCCAGTGTCCACTAAACTACAGCGCTCTGACATTTACAGTGAACGGCTGAACAAGCGCTGTGTCGTGAACTATAAACCACCAGGCGAAAAAGGCCCCGCAATCCGTTTGCGAAATGGACAGTTGCAATCTGCGTCCAATAGGAGCCACCGCCGGGCCCCGATTGGTGGAGAGAGGGGCTGCGGCTCTGATTTGGTGCATTGTGTGGAGTCCTGACAAAACATTTTATTATTTGAAAAGAGCAGACCACTGCAGAGGGGGAGAGGTGGGAGGTAATGCAAGACCTTATTTGTGGGAGATTAGTCCACAAGTACAGAGTGGTCCAGTGGCTGCTGTATTTAGACTGCCCCCCCACCCCCTCTTCCCTCCCCGCCTCCCATCCCAAAGCTCTAACAGCTCGATTTTTTTTCTAGAGGTGGAGGCGCAGGACTTAACAAAGCGAAGAGAGGGACAATGAGCAGAGAATAATGAAAGAGGACGAGGGAAAACAAGTGAGAATAGGGAATACAAAAAATTAAAAATGGAGGTTCGAGAACAGATTCCATGAGTCTGCGGTGAAGCAGGAGACAGGAAGAGAACACGCTTTGTTTCTCTCATCCGTGTCAGACTGCAGGAGATGGCCAGAGATCCAGATGGTGCATGCTGCCCACGGCAACCGCTTCAATGAGACCACCATGTAGGGAACAGCTCATGGAACAGTGGTGATCATAATAATAATAACAACAACAACAATAATAATGGCATCTATTCTCTGATCTCAAACAGCTGGCTCACTTCCTCCGGACGTGAACAGGGGGAAACGGGGATCTGCGACCAAAAAAAACCTGTTCCTCATAAAGCTGATTTTGCTGCACTTTGCTGAAGGATTGTGTGAACAACAAAACACTTTGTCTGCACCTGGCAGATGTGGCGCAGCAGCTCTCACATTATCATAATGCACAGGGAGGCTGACCAACCGGAAAGTGGGTGATGGAGGAATAAACTGCCTCTCGCGGTGAGAGAGTGGAATAAATGCACACACACACACACACACACACACACACACACACACACACACCCTGCTGTGTGTGAATATGCAAAGAACTGAAAGCCTCTATGTGTGTGTGTGTGTGTGTTAAGGGACTCACATCTCAGTTCTACAGATGAAGCCGTTAGAGCTGATCATAAAAAAAAGAAAACGACATAATATTCCTTCCTGATTTCAGCTGCATCGGCATAACGAGCAGCAGCCAATGACAGCGAGCCATCTGAGCTATGTTACGCAACCAGATGTTGCAGACTAACAAACTAACAAACCTGCAATAGCATGACATGACAACACAAACAGCCATTTTACAACAACCAACAAACTAGAGGGAGCCTGGGCAACAGCCAATGAGGGCTAGCTAACTTGAAAACAGTGAATCAGACAGGAACTAGACGACGACCTTCTGAAATGTCTTCACGGATCTCAATATGCCGATGATTATGAGATGATCACAGTCGGGGGGAATTTGTTCATATTGTCACACTGGTGTTTAAAGAATAATAGCTCACATATCATAAAACATCACCAATCAGCTACATCGCCTCGTCTGATTGGCCGGCCGGGAACGAGCGAGAGAGCATGTTCATAGAGCACAGGTATCAAGGCTCCAGGTAGAAAACTGGATTCTAGAGCAAATATGGACAGTGATGGCATCTATCATCTAAAACCATAAAATCACCATTAAAAATAACAATTCCATCAAAATCTCCATGACAACCATGCAGCTCCGTGCACAGAAATCTAGGTCAAACTAACTGTTACTGCTGTACTACACTTTTCCTAAGTTACTTCATAGCTGATGTTTATTACGCCTTGTTCCGTGATCGTTACAAAGCAGAGCAGAGCCCTGAAGTCAACCCAAACAAACATGATTAAAGTCATGTATCGTTTGTGACGTGGGGACACGGAGCTTTTAACCCGACCCCCCCCTGCACAACTGTCACAATAATCACAATCACTTTTGCCAGGATCATTGTGACGTGGAATTTTTCACATGGCTCCACGTTCCCCTCATCTCTCCACTCCGACAGCGTGACTTTGCGCATTTTACATAACAAAGCGCCGCCTCCGGCTCTCATTCAAATCCGAGGGGAGCTGGTCAGGATCCAGCTTGGGGGGGGGGGGGGGGGGGGGGGGGGGGGGAGTGCTGGTCAGGATCCAGCTGGGGGGGGGGGGGGGGGCTGAGGTCAGTGAGGAGTGGGAATGGAGGGAAATCATCGCAGATATGCGTCAACATTTGTGCTCAGCGGATGGGGCAGGTTCGTGCTGGGATCCAGCATCAAACGGGATTTGCCGGCAGAGCCCAATAAGTGAAGGTTAAAGTGCTGCGGCAAAAAAAAAAAAATGTGATTTGACAGCGGCGCTGCAAAACGGCTCAGAGGAAGCGCTTTACGTAACGAGGAGGTTGCTAGGTTTCGTGCGGAGTAGAGATGTGAGGTGGGTGGTGTTGAGGCGTGTGGGGAAAGAACTGATCCACAACCTACAACTGGCAGGGCTGCAGCAGGAGTCCTCCGAAAGTGATGCCGGTGACGCCGAGTCATCACACAAAGCTGCTTATGTCACCGTGCACAGAGAGCAAGAAGAAGAGGAAGAAGAAGAAGAAGAAGAAGAAGAAGAAAAAGGAGCAGAGATCTAATATTAATATCAAGGAGAGGAGCAGAAGCTTAGGCAGCAGCTGGGAAGTTTCTTATATTAAAATGTTTTTTTTTTTTTTTAAACTAATCTTTTTAGTCCCAATTACAAAGAGAATATTTTCCTTCATGTCCCCAGCTGCTTCACTCTCTTATCTTTGTGTTTGTTGAGTTCCAGAGTCAAAATGCGATTAAATAAGATTAAATTACGCATTAGATTTATCTTTGTGACATTTAAAGGTCCAGTATATGAGGAACATATTTAGTGTAGAATCAAAGTACAGTATTTGTTATTCATGTAGAATAAAGTGTACTTGCATTAAAGGTGCAGTATGTGAGATTTACGAAGTCACTTCCATCTAAAGAAATAGAATTACGAAACAATTATATATGGGCATTTTTACAATGTAAAATCAATAGTCAATAATTATGACTTTATATTTAATGCTAAAATAAAAAAATAAAATAAAACCCAGTAGCGGCTCCAAACTTCATGTTTGCTCGTACTCAGCTGCAACATGCAACTTCACCACTAGGTGTGGCTAAATTCCACACACTGTCCCTTTAAGTGATTGTATGGGAAAGTTGGCCTTCATCTCTAAAGTGGGACTATTGATTGTAGCTCAGTGTCACACCGAGGTGCTGGGTTTAAAGAGCAGCCGTCTTTGAGGAGACGGAGCCAAGTCATCAGAGCAAATGAAGCCATCTGTTGTCAGAAACGCTCAAATCTCGAGTCACGAGACACAAACCATCTCTGTCTGGTGTCTGTCGGACGCTGAGCCGCGGCAGCAGGAAAAGATATTCTATGTTTTCTGTTTTGAATAAAGAGGCACATGGAAGATGTGCGGATAAAGTGCATGGACACACAGACTGGTCCTGAGGCGAGGCAGCAGACTCCGCTGCTGCTGCTGCCACTCTGCTCCAGTTCTGTCTGCCTTCATTTGAGCTCAGCGGCCCGGCCGCTAATTGTCTGGGACAACTGATGTTTAATGTTAAATGGTGCAGGAGCGGAGACGCAGATTAATACAGTCACTGCTTTGTTTGTCAACAACCACAGAACTGAGGCTCAGCGTGTTCTCTGGAGGTGAGGACCTACCTTGTCAAATCATTTAATTTAACTCCCAATAGCTTTTAGTTTATCCAGACTGCTACAGTAAAAAAAAAAAAAATATGGGGGTGCCACGTGATGGCCTCCTTAAAAAAGACCTGTCTCCTATTGTAAATATAAACTTTGTTCTGGAGAGCGGGGGAGTCCAACTCATTTTGGTTCAGGGGCTAAATTTGATTTCAAGCGGGACAGACCAGTAAAATCAGAACATGATGAACAACAACTGCAAGTGTTTGCTTTTGTTTGAGTACCTAAAAGAACTGTAAATGTAATGAAAATACTCTGCTCTACCAAATCTAAACTGATTAATAAATGAAAATGTCTTCTCAATATGACCAACATAAACCAAGTACTAGAACTCCATCGGACCCTCTGGTGGGCCGGTTCTGGCCGTATATCTTTGCCACTCCCTGCTCTAAACAACCATTCATTTCTACAGCAGTTTGCGTGTCTCATTTTGCATTTCTGTCAACAGAAAGGGAAATAACGTTGACTAAAATCTATCAAACTGCAGCTTTAAATAAACATAAAAGCATGCAGTATATCTGAACTTCAACTTGAACATAAATATATTCCATGTTGTCTATTATGTCAAATGAAAACTTTCATATCCCTGCTTATGGGCAAAAGAAATTACATTAACAGCATGTGTGTCAATCTCATATCAGCCAGTGTGTTGAATTACAAAGGCTCTAAAACTGAATCTACAGTCGTATCTCTCACAGATGTGTTCTCACATAGAGGAACATTACAAGCACAGTAAATAAATACTGTCAAATAAGACCAATAAAGAAAAGAATCGCTGACACCGAGGAGCATGAAATCCTGCCTGTATCTGGTGTAGGGGGGTGCAGCGAGACGCCATCGCTCCACAATGTCATAAAAATAAATACTAGAGAGCAAATCTGCCCCACAGCACGACGAGCTCAGACAGCTGCTCCCCCAGAGCAACATCAACAACAACAACAACCACCACCACCACCAGCTCCACTCAAACTTTACAAAGTTTACTGGATTCAAGACTTTCACCTTCAGAATAGTTTTAGAGAGACCTGGGCTACAACACACTGCTGCTGCTGCTGCATTCATCAAAACCCACTGGGTGTGGCCTCGGCCTGGTGCAGTCCCTCCAATCACAGTTAACACAAGCCCGGCTCGAGTGACTCTAGCCGTCTCAATAATGAGAAGTAAATGTCCCAAGACAAAGGAACATATTCGATTTATTCCAGACCCAAATCCAATTTGTTCAGAGCCCGTGGACCAGAGGGACTGCATGGAAAATAAATGACTTTAACCCCTTCATGCACCTCAAGCTCCTCGAATATGCAGGACTGTTCATTTATATTACTTAGCTAACACATACTTAATTGATTTTGTGTGTGTGTGTGAATTGTGAGCAGAGTGCTTACGAGGTTCGTAGTGGGCGGTTCACTCGTCGCCATCTTGCTAATGCCCAACTCTTCCTACTTCCTGGTTCATCCAAACATGGGGAAAAGAGGGCGGAGCACAGGTAGAGCCAGGGGTGTGGGCCCGGGGTGCTGTCACAGGATCCACACGAGGCGCCGGCTCGGCCCAGGTGTCTGTCAAAAAAGCCACACCCCTTAATTATGCACAATTCCAAACCTCAAACGAATCAAAATAGGCCAGTTTAAGTCTGAGAACAGCTTCAAATAATCTTTTCTTAAGATTTACATCTTTATATGAAAAACAGGCAAACAGTCATGCATGATTCATAGTTCAATCTGACTTATAGTGCTTTAGAAGCCCCCCTTCCCCCGAGAGCTCTTTATATAACGATGATGAAAAATGTAAAAAGCCAGGACTTTATATTAAAGTGTCATTTGGTTAAGCTCTCCCTAAGACGACACGTGTGCTGTAAAACATTAGGGGGAAATGCATCTTGGGAGTTTATAATCTGATTGGTGCATAAAGTGTGCGTCCCGTCCATAATGCTGCCGAGTGTCGCTCTAAGAGGCTTTTCAAATCGCTGCTGATCTTTCACCAGCCTGCGCCTTCACTGCTGCTGCAGACCAGGTTTCCTTTACGGAACAAATGAAAGTGCGACAACTAGTGGTGAAGTTAGATATTGCAGTCAAAACCCCATCTTCTCACCCTTCCCTTCCAAACACGCAGGAAAACCTGTAGTAACCTTCAATTATTATTATCAAATATATAACTTTAGTTTGGTCTGTTTTGGGCTACTGTACAAACATGGTGGAAAAACATGGCAGCTTCCAAAAAATAAAAATGTCATTGCTGCCAGTATAAATGGGAATAAATAACTAAATAATAAATAATAATTATAATAACATAAAATAAAACATTCAATTTAACTTACTTTAATCTAAGAAAAAAAACATTAACACCATAAAAATATAATGACTTAAATCTTATATTTACTATTATATTGTTTCTTAATTTGGGTCCTGAAAAAAGGGGAAATCATTTCAGACAGAAATCCATGATCTGCTCCTGCAACATCACCACAACATGGGAAGTTGTGTCCATTCTAAAAAAATAATAATAATTTGAGCAACCTGATGTAATGGACCTCCTCTCCTCTTCCTCTCTACCCTCCTCCTCCCTGGAGAGAGCGGCTGAGATTAAGGACGAGGTGAGACACCAGTGACCACAGCACCTGCTCTTCCTCCTCACAGACCACAGTCAGAGATTCTCAGTCCGTGATGACGCCTACTCTCTGTGTTTCCTCCATCAACCTTCACCCATCTGGGCAGACGAGGAGAGAGGGAAGGTGAAGCAGCGAAGGAGAAATGGGACACCACCCAACCTGGAATGAGTTCTGGCTTTCGGCCTTTTGGCACAGAGAGGGAAAGCAATAAAAGGTGGCGCCCAGCTGAGCCAACAGCTGACAGGAACAGAAACCAATGTTTGGCCAAGGTCAGGAGAAACAACACACACACACACACTGCACCAGTCCACATGAGGTGAGGATGTGAGAGCAGAACATAGTCAGGAGACACATGGGAATCATAATGTGGCGACTTGCTACTCGATGGGTGTCACAGACCCAGTGGTCAAAGAGCAGCGCGACAACACTGTGTGTGTGCAGCTCAGAGCCATGTTATCTGTGTAGCTGCAATTGTTGGCAGCCGTCAACAGGCCTGGTGGCAGGTAGAGCGCGCGCACACACACGCACACGCACACGCACACACACACAAAATACAGCATGAAAGGCAGATAAGGCTTTTTTCAATTTTCCTTGTTTACTCACGTTCGTCTCTCGCAAGGTGCTTCATAAACATCACGTGGGCCGGAAATGACGACGGGTGATTTGGAGAAAAGAAAGAAAAGTTGGTTAGAGGAAATTATTTCCATGAAGGAAATGAAGCAGATGTGTTTACACCTTGCACATCAAATCATTTAGGGTCTCTTGTTGCTGAAACTACAGAAACCGGGGTCAATGCATCTTTTATTCCTTTTCAATTAACCAAAAATGAAATACCATTTCATCATGCATTTATTGGTACAGTAGTAAAAATGGTTTGTGAATTCAAAATAACTGCTGTCAAAATGATGAAGAGCTGTGACCGATCTTTTTTAATGAGCATTAAATCAAAATATAAAAAGATATTTATTACTACTCTAGGAGATGAACTAACCAACACACAAAACATCATACAAAATACAAAATCACGGGGTGTTTTGTATTTTTCAAATGAATATGGACGGAGTGAATGACACTCGGCCCGACCTATTCAAGACTGTTTTAAAGAAGTACATTGAGACATTGTACTCAAGTGCGGCTCCATGTTAGTGACCCGTTTCTGCAGAGTAATATGGGCCAGGAGTCATACAGCAAGTGGGTCACAGATCTAAAACAGAGCATTCTTCTCCATGGGAGTTGATATTAAGTCCAGACAGCCTCATTAATTCTTGGACAACCAACCTCGATGTTTTCTCATTTACATTTCATGTCCCTGCTGCAACATGGAGAAAATAGTATTTGCCTCCCTTCACCTCATCCTTTAAACTGATGCATGTGTATGACGGTGCCTCACGTAGACTCTGCGTGCACACTGCACAGCCACCGGGCTGAGAAATGAAAAGTGAAAATGTAATGAGAGCAAAGAAAGAAGTCAGCAGAGAGAAAAAGCCAGAAGGAGGATTAGTTCTTTAGAGACTGAAGGTTTTTTTTTGGGGGGGGGTGGGGGGGGGGGGGGGGGGGGGGGGTTCAATCCGCCCCCTGGAGGAGCCACAACATGCAACAGGCCACCTCTGACTACTAAGGTTTAAATATCACTTTTGCAGAAAAAGGTCTGTGAAAGTCACATTTTCATTCAGTTTATTTTCCAACAATCAAAAACCACTTGACTGAAATGAATTGAAAGGAGCATTAGGAAACTTTAGTTTAAAGTGGCACCTGCACTAAAGTGGCACCTGCTCCCGAGGCAGGTACAAGAATAGACACAAATAATAATGATGATAATAATCACAACAATAACAACAGCTGGGGAACAAGTCATAAATGCCTGCTCTCTCTCTCTCTCTCTCTCTCTCTCTCTCTCCCCATCACATACACCAAGCCACAACAATAGCTTTTGAGTGGGTGGAGCCCTGACTAGAGTTCATCAGTGGACTGATCATTACTGTGTGTGGGATTGAGCGACATCCTGTGGTGAAGTAGCAAATTTTCTGACAAGCATGTTGGATGACTAATAACATCCTGTGCTATTAGTGAAGAGGTGCTTTGTTAGTTTATGCTGAGTTCAGCAGTTTTTTTGTGCGTGTCTTTTACTTTATAAGAATAATAATAATAATAATAAGAGTTTGGATAGAGGAAAAGATAACCATCCTATTTCAGACCCAGCTCCAGTATGAGGCAATTCTACCTTTTTGCTTTGCAGCCGCCTGTTTACTCACTGTCACTCAAAAAGCGGCTCCAAAACTAAAAACAAGTTGCCCACTGCACCTTTGAATCTGAAAATGAAGAGGACAAAACATATTGGGGACAAGGCCCCTGCTCTGTTATCACTTGTTACGGCGCTACCGGGGTGAGTTAGCACTTTTACAGTGCGACAGACATCAGAGAGTGCAGGAGAGGAAAGCCAGCAGCCGTGAGAGGAGGAGGAGGCTGGTGTCAGTGCTGTGTGTAGACACTCAGACAGCCAGATAGCTGTAATTACCTCTGCAGCAGACAAAGATTAATTAAGTGGGGGAGCGCCGAATTAATGAGGTTAGCGCGCACCTCCACCAGACTTTAAAAACTTCACACCAGCCCCCTGGAGACGGCAGGGGGGGGAGGATACACTCAGAGGCGGCGGTGGCGGTGGTGGTGGGGATACACTGCAAATGAAGTGGAAACTCAATGAGTCAATAGCTCCATGGTTTTCCGTTTTCAGGAAAAGACACACGAGACGCACGCTGTTATGCACTTTTGAAAGAGCAGCTGTTTCAGAACCAAACCAGATACTTGAGACTAATCCCGCCTTCGAGCGCCGCGGGTATCAGATATGTTTAATTCTCACTCGAGGGTCGTGGGGGGGGGGGCAAAAGGATTGCAGCTAATTATCGGAACCCAGCCAAGCCACATGCGCAGGTGGGGGAGAAAAAAAAAAATTGAGCTCAGCAAATATTGAAGATTCTGTCCTCACACGGGCCCGCGGCTACACGCAAGTTTAAATGCAGCCGGCTAAGCCTCTCTTTTGCTTTTATGCAAATGAGCGTGTGTAATCCCGGCTGCAACACGGCTAAATCCCCTCATTCAGCCCGGAAAACACCTCGGAAACACTGCGCGTGACTTAGCGAACAATGCGAGCGCAAAAATAACCGGGGCAGCACAGAAACAGGCCACTTCTGCATCACTCGCTAACATGGCCACATATAAATAGAAAGCACTGGCGGACAGCTGGCAACGTGGCATTACACTCAGATGTCATACGGGCTTGTTGGATGTCTTGCTCCAGCGTTGGGCCGCGTCCCAAATGTGTGACTGGCAGCCGAGATGCTCGGCGGCGCCCAGATTGTCTAAAGACCCCCCCACGAAACAAACGCTTTCAAGTTAGACTGTCGGAGGAGAAGTGGGCGGCGCCGTGCTGCGCTGGCCTGATAACAAGGGCTCCGGTTGGGTGGAGCAGAGCGGTGTTACTCTGAATTGAAATGAAGTTGGACGGCAGGTATTGAAAGCTGGTCATCAGGCGGTGACACGATCGGTCGGATTGTATGATTAGCTGCAGTGTGTAAAATGAGTGACAAAACAATGACATACTGACATTTTTTATCTTCCCCTTCAATGTATTCTTTTACATTACCTTTAAATGAGCCTGTTAATGTATGTTTACATGAGGGGCGGGTCCTCTCTATGGGGGTCGCCATGTTTTTACAGTAGCCCCGAGTGGACATACTAAGCGTCTTTTGGGTTCTAATGACAACTAAGGGCTCCCATAGGTTCTCCTACTACAGTAAAGGTGAGGGTGAAGTGATTACAACTACACGCAATTTCCCCACCAGATGTCACTAAATCTTACACACTGCACCTTTAAGGCGCATCCACAAATGTTACCACAGTGTATCACGATTCATACATAATTAATTGTCTTGCACAAAAGACTGCATTGAATTGCATTGCACATCTCACAATAGATCACGTGTTCCAATAAAGTTATTATATTTTTCTATTTCGGTTTCATTGAAAATAATTGTGGAAAAGTGAAATATCTCATTGATCCTGGGAAAACCCTAAAGGAAATGACAGATCTAGATTAATTGTTTTCACCCAGCAACACCACTTCACACATGTGACGTGTGGTAAAGGCATTCATCAGCGCTCTGCTAAAGGTGAAAACCTCATGTCAACATGAGTTGCGGAGAAGCCGTGTGTAAATCAATCATACATGTTAGGAGGCGCGCGCACACGTGGAACACGACACTGTGATCTGCAGCTGCTACCTCTTCTTTGGAGAAGTAAAGTGTTATATACTCTCCTGCCATTTGATAGTCATCAGCTCCTCCATCTTCTAGATTCCACTGCTGAGCTATTTCAGAAGTCGAATGTTGCCACAGTCAGAGAACCACAACGACAACATATATACAAACACATATATATATGATCCTTATAAACTAAAAGGAGATGACAGGTCTGGACTGAATGAGGTCACGACAAACATGTTTTCCACAACATGTATAGTGACTTCAGTTGTTTTTTATGGTCTACCCATTATTCCAATAATTAATAATTATTCCTCGATTTTTTATTAGAGCAAGGCAATTATTTCAGCCAATGAAATATGATGATTATCTTTTTCACTTTCCAAAATGTATTAGTATTTACATTACTATGAAAAAACCTTCTGAACAAATAAAGCGGAGGATGTTATTAGTTGACGAACATGCCTGTTAGAAAACATGCAACTTCACCACAGGAGGTCGCTCAATCCTACACACGGTAATGAATAGTCCACTGATGAGAACTAAAGAAAAAACATGACATAGCAAAAAGTTAATACATCTGTCTGGATAACTGCTGTACCACACCTACACAAAAACACACAAACGTCCAAACTGTCCACTTCACTGCAGGTTGTCTGTATGTTTATTTTACTTCCGTAACTGTAAAATAATTCATATCTCTAATTGAATATAACTGTGGAAGTGAACAGGTAAACCACAGCATCACCTGCATTCATCGACACAACACGTGCACATACGCTGAATCAACCGGTGTTCAGACACAAGAGCTAATAGCATGTTAGCATGAGCATCCAAACCATAAAAACACAGAAAGTCTTACCCGCCAGTTGAAGGTGTTTGTTCCTCTTTTCTACGGAGACATTTTCATCAGCAGGAACATCGCAGAAGTAGATTAAATCTTCTTCTTCTTCTTCTTCTTCGTGTAGAGCAAACCCACGAGGGGCGCTGGCTTGATCCGACAGCAGGTGCGCACAGGTGTGCTGATTGAGTTAGCCGTTAGCTTGGCTAACAAGCACCAGCAAAACTGGTTACTATCAGTCACTGCGTTGATGTTCACCTTCTTCTCTCGGCGCTTTCTCGCTGTTCGCGGAGTCTATTCTCTCGTCACTCACCCGGTGCAGTTGTGGAGCTGTTCTTCTTCGTTTACGTCTTGTATCTTTCAAGTTTCCTATCTAATTTACGGAGCTTGATCCACCACCTGCGGCAGACTTCCACCGGAAGTGTCGTCAGGCCTATTCCTACTGCATTTATGCAGCACTGCTTCCCCGCTGGTAAAGAGAGGAACTGCATGAGGCTGTAACGCTGTTACAGAAAACATTCTTCAATTAAATATTTAGAGTACTTAGAGCAACATTTTATCGTTGACATTAATTGATTATTTTTTATTATTTGTTTATATTAGTATTTATTTGTATTATTTATTTTTCATTTCATTTCATTTTGAAATTCTACTCGTCTATTTGTTGACTTAAAAAGATCATTTTTTAATTTATGAACATTGTTTTATAAATTTCTAAACAAAGCAGCAGCCTTTACACTGAAGGATGATGAAGAGGAGTAAAGGAGGGCAGGAGGACAAAGAGGAAGAGGAGGAGAAGGAGAGAGACGGCATCATGACATAAATTAAATCACTTACACTTGAGCTGGTCATCAGAGTGACAAAGACAAACGACAACACAAGGTAATTTCATTGGTTGTAATTTACGCTCACATTGCACCACAACGTATCACAGTATCAATACATCCTGAGCAGACGTCGATATTTCAACAATGACATTTCACCTCCGCACACAGAGAGGGAGTCTGCTGATTGGCTCTTATGGTGGCTGTAAAAGCACCATCGAGGAAGAGCACAGTGTGAAAATGACAAACTCGTATCCACCCGCAATGAAAAGACAGCAGGTGGATGGCACAATGATATTTAAATCAAAGTAAGAAATTCCAAAAGCTTTGTGAAAGATTGTGCTTCCTGCGTCAAACAGGAAATGGCTCAGAAGACGTGCAGATAAAAATGTGTAAAAAGTTATTTTTACAAAGCTGAAAACAAAAACGCGTACAAAAAGAATAATTTGCAGAATATTGACGATAAATTATGAATCACGTTGTGCCACTCTTCAATAGAAAAGTTTACCTTTGATTAAAGTACTAAACCCCTCTCAAAAGATTTTTGGACTCAGTTATAAATGAGCGCTCGTTAATACTTAATCGCACCCATCAAATTTTAATGTTAGTAAAAGTGCAGCCGAAGCTCTTTTCATGCTGGTAGAGCTCGAATATTTAACGTACTGATGCTTACATTCATTCAGACTAAGGCTGCAGGGTGAGTAAAAGGCTCGGGTTTTTTTTTTTACTGATGATGCAGAAAAAACATTTCTTCACGCACACAAATATGAAAAAAGTGAAGGTTCGAAAAACCCGTCACTGCACCGACAAGTCAAATGCACGAGTCACCTCTTATGGATCGGTGAACATGCACGACAGCTTATATCAATTAGGAACACGTCAATCTCACTCGTCACATGAGATAACCTTCAGCCATCATGTCATACCAATCAATAATTCACATTTGAATTGATATTAAATCTATTAAGCGATGAATGATTCAAAGATCTCAGACGTGACGAGCGGAGTTGCTAGTTTTCAGTGAAGTAAACATGTTGGGTGTTTTCAAGAAGCACCTTTTGAGCTTTGACATCCATTTTTTTATGATTGCAAACAGCGAGATGAACCAGGAAGTGGGAGGCGTTGCCTGGACTGACGCCCACTTCAAGCTTCATGAGCACTCTGCAGAAACCTGAGGGTGATGTCACGGACGCTCCGTCTTTATACAGGGTCTATGATTATGACACAAAAAAATAGACATTATGTCCAGTACCTGCCAACATGAAGGGTAATATGGGCGCAGCCATTTTGCAATTTTGAAATAATTAGGAACCAGAGGTGCAAATAAAGATGGTGGTATGAGGCTGGAGTCGTCAGGTTCCACTGATACAAAAGCTCAACCAGTCATGAGTTAGTCTCAGCTGTCAATGATGATTGTTCACCATGATGATTTTAAAGGTAAATCCCAACCTGAAGTCTAATGCATCCAGCCACTAGGTGGCCTATGTCCCTTTGGAACAAGTACATGTTCTTCGTCTTCATGTACGGTCAATGCCAACAAAGTTGATTGTCATTTAAAGCTTAGATTCTTTCTACTCCACTGACCAGAAAGTATTTAAGGTTGTGCAAACGGTGTCGGTGTGGTCCAGAGGAGGTCCACAAAACCTGGCTTGGACTTTGTATGGGATCTGCATTTGGTGGCTGACCTGCGGAGGCTCCACAGGGGAACAGGAGGACCTCAGAGTGAGACATTATGGGATGTCACTACCGACATTGTCCCCGCCCTAAACCGGTGAAATCCACCATCCACATATAATGCATTCTGTTGTCTCGTCTTGTCGCCACCGTCGTCATCACGCCACCCGCTGGAGGACGTAGAGGATGCCGATGTTGTCGATGGTGACAAAGGTGGAGAAGTCGGGGGACACGTGAATTCTCTTCAGAGCACTTCCTGTCGGGTAGAAGGTCTGCAGGGCCTCGCCTCGCTCCACGTCCCACCACTGGATTTAAGAACGGGGAGGGAGGGGGGGGGGGGGGGGAGGGGGGGGGGGGGGGAGAGAGAGAGAGAGAGAGAGAGAGAGAGAGAGAGAGAGAGGAACAGAGTTAGGAGGAGACTCTTAACGTTTAATCTGGGTCACTAGTGGTCAGCGGTCAAGTAGCGAGTGATCTGAATTACCCTCAGACAAATCAATATTATCAAACACACACACACACACACACACACACACACAGATTCAGATGTATATGCTCCGGCCGCGGTCGTTTTTCTGAGCGATTCTCTTTCATCTCTGTTTAAAGTCGACATTTTCCATTGATGCTGCGTCTCGCTGGGAAGAATCATCAGAGAGTCAGTCATTTCTAACCTGATGTGCGTGTGTGTGTGTGTGTGTCCAAGAAAAGCAGGTCAACATCTCAATCTCTTTCTACAGACCAGCGGACGGACACTCAATCTCGAATCCTTCTGTAGATAGTCTGACAGCACGATGGGCCCGCCCCCAGCACTACTTGCGCTCCGCCTCTTTGCCCATTTTTGGATGAACCAGGAAGTAGGAGGAGTTGGGCATCGGCAAAAGATGGCGACGCGTGAACCCGCCCACTATGAACCTCATAAGCACTCAAAAGAGTCACGGACGCGACGTCCATCTTTATACACAGTCTATAGTTATGACACACAAGCAGCAAGACTTCTGACATAAGATTTAAAGGAGAGCGCTTTTGAAAATGTTTCAAATGAAGCTGTAAGTGTCAGATTCAGATGCCTGGGAGCCCGACACAAATCACACACCTCTTCTCATGCATTTCTGTCTTTCTCACCCAGGAACTGCAGAGGCGTCTCATCAATACAGATCGCTCCTTATAAATAAAATCTGGATTGTCTCAGGATGAGGGGGGAAGGCAGACAGACAGGTGGAGGGATGAAATGAGGATACACACACCAGGCAGATATCAGACTGCATCTGAATAGAAGCTGCTGCAGCTCCGACAGCGCAAACAAAGGGATAATTCTCCGACGCCTTTACGCACATTTTTTTTTTTTATAAATACAGAAAATAAATGTGAGGAAGAAAACACAGAAAAACAAAAAAATTGATGAAATACCCGACCGGATAAATAAAAAGATGAGTGTGTGTGGAGACGGGAGCGGCTCGGTGCAGAGTAAATGTTTGAGCGTGAGGATGGAAAAGTGTGATAATGACGTGGAGTGGATCCGTGGTGAAAAGTGGGTTAAAACATCTCCGTGTTGAATCATTTACGCCGGAGCGATGAGAGCAGACTGGGTGATGGCACATCTTGTATTTATGGATCTGTGTGAAACAGCGACAAGGAGATGAAAAGGGAAAAAGTCTGTTTCCTGTGATTTAAAGGTGCATTGGGCCATTTTTTTTATGTCGTTGAATGAACAGGCTGTCGAGTGAGTTGACATCACCGTGACGTGTGCGATGCACAAGCTCCCTCGTAAGCTAAAGGATCCTAAATGATAGCGGTGTATTTAACTAGCTAGTTAGCGCCGATACAGCCACAACAGTTTATAGCAATGTAGACATGGAATCTGCCATCGAATGCTTGAAACTGTTATCTATTTATTTATTTGTTTGTCTATTTATTTTGCGGATGCTTGCCCAGCCCCTAGACCAGGGATGTCAAACATGATGTTGTACATTTTTCAATAACAATTAACTGCCGAATCAAACATGTCCACTGGGGGTCGCTGACAACACGTTCAACCGCGCAAACAGAGGGAAGAGATGATCATTATGCTATTACTGGCCCCGCCTCCCTGAAATCAAACGGGGCTGTGAAACGAGAGAGACTGTATGAAACAGGCAACACGATGCTAACTGCACTGTCACCACACTGCCACAGGTGTCACCATAAACAACCCATTATTGCTGAGGTTCCCCGATACCCCTCGAAGGCCACGATGCACAATTCAAAGGCGAAGGCTTACAAACACAGCACAGTGCGCTGCATCAAACAACAAAGACACACATTCGTCACGACAACAGTGCGACTGGTTCCACGCGGGCCGTGGTCTCATGTGGGAACAGGCGCAGCGGCGTTTCCAGCGCGAGCGCGTGTTCTGGGAGCAGATGGCTGATGTGCTGAAGTCACCAGCATCACTACGGGATCGCTGATTAATGGCAGAGCCAGCGGAGCACGTAGACACTAAACGACCGTACAGTGTGCGCTGCTGGCCAGAGGACAATTCCCCTGGGTGTGTTTATTGTGTGCGTGTGAGTGTGTGACCAGATCTTTTCATATTTTTTTTTCTTCATAAATGCAGCGGCTGGACAAAAATGGGCAAACATCGCGCGACAGCATCATCCCTTCATTGCGGGATGAGCTGCGACAGAGTCACGGGTGCGCATGACCTGAATCCAAATTCAAAGGAATCAACAGACGTACCGAGGGCCATCAAACCAATAGAATGAATAATTGAAATTGAAATGAGCCTGTACATCACGAGGTGCAAATCGCCGTCATTGGCTGTTTGACCACGTGCGTGCAACTGGGTGCGCTCAAGGCGTCGTTAACATATTTGCGTAAAAGGTGCATCATGGGCTCGTTTGCCAGCAAGTCATATCCAGCCATCGCTAGCTAGAGCTCCCTACCACCTCGCTCCCACAGGTGTTGCTCTTAGCAACCGCTTCCGAAAAGCACTTTCACGCGCGTAAATGTTATCGGAGAATCCCACAAGACTCGAGATGTCATCTCCCATCTACAATCTCCGAGGGGGACCAACCTCCTCTCCACTCGACCTTTTATACAGAGTCGCCATAAACAAAGATGGGTGACGCTCAAGATGATCGACGATGATCACGCAACCCTCCATCATCTCTAACTCATCACCGAGGACACTCTACTGTCCCGGCGTGTCATTGGTGGTATTGCATCTTGGACCGACCGACCTTGGATGTATCTATAAATCACAGCAACTATTCAAACCAGTGTCTTTGTTGTGAAACACAGGCCATAAACCCGGTGACACCAAACAACAAGGGCCACTGAGTCCTTATCTGTAACGCCACAACACTGTGTGGGGTCAGATAAGCTGCACCACCTGTGCGTGAGTGTGTGTGTGTGTGTGTGTGTGTGTGTAATTGTGTGAGTGTGTGTGTGTGTGTGACCCTAATTCATTTCAGCTAACAGCAGTGGGGCACCGAATCTCCTCCAACAGGCACCTCAGCTCTGCTGAGGCTAAATAGGTCTGCTCATTGAGACCACCTGATGGAAAGTCAGCAGCGCTTACATAACAGAGATACCTGTGTGTGTGTGTGTGTGTGTGTGTGTGTGTGCGAGTGTGGTGTATGTGTGTGAGGGGGGGGCAACCTCTGGGACTGACAGAGACGTGGAAAAACGTGCAGTTCCCAGTGTGGCCACTTGGGGCTGACTCCAAAAGACAACAAATCCCCAGAAACAAGAACTACATTGTTTCTTGTTTAGTGCTTCGACCTGACTCAACATATTTGATCCCTAATTTGCGCAGCCAGGGTTAGCTATATACAGTATATACCACAGCCAGCCACTGGGGGGCAACTGATACACTTTCCCATTTGTATTGTCCATCTACGGACATAAATCAAAGGAACTGAGGAGTACAAATCCAGTCCAACTCGAGAGAAAGAGATCATAAGACATTGTATAATAATTCTCTTCATATTTGGTCATTATTCACATTTATTGTACATCCATTTGAATAGATTCAAACCTATGTAAGCATTTTGCTGTATGTTATCATAACATAAATCATACACCTTCTAAGCTCTTGTGGTCTGCACACACACAT
>JAFBJT010046483.1:0-12628 GCA_016785325.1 Chascanopsetta lugubris | reverse complement strand
TGGTGCAGACAGGGGAGGGCAGGTGTGTGTTGTAGGCCACTCAGTGTGAACCCTGGTGTTTGAGTTCTCGCAAATATCCAACTCTGCCTCCACCATCAATCTCCTCCTTTTGGCGCTGCATCCCCTGAGAGAAAAGACACCGCCATTACAAACGAGTCAGATCGACTTAGTGGAGAACGACATCATGTAGCTATGTGGACGTTTAACTGAGGCAATGTGCAACGTCTTCCTTAAATCGAATCACTAATTGACACAGGATCTTGCTCAGAGTGATAAGTTGACTGTGAAGAGACAGTTTAATCCATCAGCACTTTTTTAATGCTCATCTGTCACGTACTCGTCGTCACTTCTCCTCCTGTGCTTCCTGAGGCACCGCGTCTCCCAGCTGCTGTCAGACACATGTAACAAAACAGATGACATGTCAGGGTACCAAAAAAAAAACATGACAACAACAACCATACTAACACATGGATACGATGTATTGTGAAACTAGAAGCCCAACATTTGCTTACTTGTTCGAAGCTCTCTGTAGGTGTCCAGAGGTACTTGGGAGTCCGAGATCAAACTCAGGGAGGCTGGTGGGGCCTGAGAATGAAAACATGGCTGGCAGAAACCCCACTTCACTGCTGGAGGGAGCAGAATGATGCATGGTGGCCCCGTGGGTAGGTGGGTGAGATGAATAGGGGAGACAGAAACAGGTCAGATTGTCGTTGATTATTTTCAACTGAAAAGCCGTCTTTCTCAAAAAAGCACTCACGACAACACAATAGTTAAAACTGTTTGCACTGGGTTAGCTAGCTGATTGTTCAGATAGCTGCGACGCTACTCGTGTCTATCCCGATAAAACCATGTCAATGTAACATAACACAACAACAGATAACGGCAGCTTAATCCCTGCGGTGAATAACTACGTTGGTTAAAGTCATACATAGAAAGTTGGTGTGACACGCTGACCTATGCTGCTGCTGCTGCTGCGCCGCCCCTCTCTGCTGCTGTTGTTGTTTTGAGATGTTTAGCTAGCTTCCCTCCACTCACTCCGCATTCATTTCAATGGGGCCGTTAGCATTAGCGCACGGTCTCTCCGGGCTTATTTAGCACAGACGCTAACATGATTACATGTCAACACAAACACCCTCGCGCGCACACTGCCCCTGTGGCGTGTACGGTCTCAAGAGCGAACTAGGCTAAGATGGCGTGGGCGAGCTATTCTGGAAAGCCAGACTAACGCTAGAACATACGTCAAAATTCTAGAAGCGCGCCAGTGAAATATGGGAGTTGTAGTTTTTGTAGGTGTTTTCCGTGATGCGTGGGACGCAGTTTGTGTGTTGTCCTTTGATAGGATACATTCAGTTTACAAAGACAAACGATTCTGTTGCTTTTGTTGAGTAAAAACAAAAAACAAAAAAAAACTACCAATAACTTTAGGTATACCCTATTTTTTAAGTAAATCAAGTCAAATACCACATTCATCGCTAGAAATCGACAGTCAACCAAAATGTAATTATTTTTTGGGAGAACTCAAATGTTAAATATCAAATGTGTGACATTTTGGTGAAATTATAAAAAAAAAAACATTTGCATAGGATTTAAATTAAATCCGTAGAATATTTCTAATAAAGCATTGAGATAAAGTAAAAATTACCAGAAAGTAACAGACACCTAAATAAAATTGGACAGTAAAAAAAAGGCATTTGACCCCGACACTATTCTGCTGTTTTGTTATTAACAACCATGGCTTCGACAGCGTTTTTGTGATGTCACGTGATAGGTCACGTGACGTTGAAATACTAGAAGCTGTTGTCTCCACTGGATCCCTCACTGCTCTGATTCCTCACAGTGGAGAGCCTCACAGAGGAGGTAACTATCTGCCATTTACTTCACATTTCTTTCAGAATACTGATTTGTAATGGTTAAAATACTACAATATGTACTGTGGTGGTGTAATAGAGATGTGGTAACGTGTGTCTGGCACTGGAACATATTGTTCTTTATCTATAGTCTAAATCTTTTTTGTTTTTAATCTTCATGTTCACTGTTTGTTGTCAGTGTCTCCCTCTCGAATACACAACAGCGTGCACACAGGAGTAGTAACAGTAATAGTAGTAATCCCTTACATGTGTTGTTACTTTGTCTTTACCCACATTTTGATTGATTTCCTTTGTCTGTGTTATCCAGCAGATTGACCACAATGCTGTGTGCGGTCATTACACTATGCCTGGTGGCCTTTGCCTCCAGTAAACCGTGTGGTATGTAACATTTTGAAATCATTTCAATAAGTAAATAAATGTACTCGCTTTGTTTTCCACAGGTGTGTCAAATGTGGTCAACCCGGTTTAGAAATCTGGTAGTGCACCGTGTTCCTCATGTTTCCTGTTTATTGATAAAAGTTGTGCAAAAACAGAGAGTTGGGAAATCATTTCCGTCTCCAATGTCAAGGAGAAAGTATTAGGCAACATCAAAACATTTTTAAAGGGTTAGGACGTCTTCACGGTGTTCACTTCCTCTTGGTTCTGCTGTTGCAGCACTTCTGAATTTGCAACGATACTACAAGGTTCAAGTTCATGTCAGCAAAATGCAAGAGTTGGTGAAGTACCGGCCTGATAATAAAATGTCCGAGGAAACGTTTTCTTCCTCTATAACACTTCAATCCAGGTGATGAGGCATCACAAAACGAGCTGCTGCTGTCGCTCAACAAGGATTTGCTCCGCTCTGTGGAGTCGCAGGAGGGACTTCCCAATCCCAGCGTGCACCTGGCTCTGCGCATTTCTAAATACCACAACCTGCTGAAGGAGAGCGAGCACCTGACGAAACTGACAACTC
Organism: Chascanopsetta lugubris; assembly: GCA_016785325.1. Classification (NCBI taxonomy): domain Eukaryota; kingdom Metazoa; phylum Chordata; class Actinopteri; order Pleuronectiformes; family Bothidae; genus Chascanopsetta; species Chascanopsetta lugubris. Next base: position 9,808 of record JAFBJT010046483.1, on the reverse strand, counting down.
ACTTACACAACGACTTACAAAAGTAACTCCACCTTTACAAGTTCCTCAAAATAATGTGTCAAATGTCTCGATGTTCTTACCTGAACGTTCATCTCTGCTCCCGTCGTCCTCAGTTCTCTCTCCAACAGCCAGTCTGTGGTCGGCCTGTTGGCTCTTTACACTCTGGCTTTAAAAGCCTCCTGCCACAACCTCGACTCAGTGACCTTCACCACAGGGGACAGAAGTGAGGGGCTAGTGACTCACCTGAAGAGGCAGATGGAACGAGAAAAGGACCATCTGTCCCGTAGGTTTACTTTTGATTTGTTTGATCTTCATGAACCTTGTTTCATATATTTGAGAAAAACACTTCCTATAATGTGCCGGGTTTTTCCCATCAAGGTCTCCAAGGTTTTACAAAAATAGGGAAAATGTTCGATCAAAAGTGAAGATAAAAATTCCCTGATTTCTTCACAGATAAAAGCCCCTGCTTCTCCACCAAGTTTGGAAAAAAAATCTAAAATCAAAGCTGAAAATCTGAAATTAGATGAATATCTTGGGTATATCCTGAAGAAATGATCTGACTTCTAGAGTGACTGATTGAAAACAGAGGAGCACGTACTGAGACCTGAGATCATTCCTATGATTTCGCCCCCTTTCACTTGCTCTCTCCTCTCTGCAGAGACCAGCAGCCCTTTGACCAACTATTACCAGTACTCTCTGGGTGTGCTCGCTCTGTGCACCAGCGGCAACAACGTCAACCACCATGTCACCAACAAACTCATCCATGCGGTGGAGCGCAAACACTTCAAACATGGAGAAACTGAGAGCATCGGTGAGTGACACCTGACCAAATGTCAGATGCTACAAAAAAAATTATAAGCGGACAAGGATGAACGGCAAATATATAAATAAACACAGCATAGAGTTGAAGAAGGGCTTCACCTTAGCTCAAAATAATGTTTTATCTCTCCCTCTCCCTCTCTCTAGATACCTATGCCATGGCAGCGATGGCCCTCCAGTGTGTGAAGGACGCTGGTGTCCATCCGCATGGTGCTAATAAGCTGCACGCTGCTCTGACCAAGATCAAGCATACGTTTTTGGCCGCTCGCAGGCCCGACGGCCACATCGGCAATGAGTTCAGCACGGGTCTTGCAGTTCAAGTAAGAACCTTTTTTTTTTTTTACCGTCATTTATTCAGCCCGTTAAAGTCACTGAATGAAAACAGGCGGAACTAACTCTTTGTTGCATAAATGTACTTTTCCTTTGCATTTTCAGGCCTTGCTGGCGATGGGAACCCCGGTTTCACAGTGTGCTGCCACCATGGAGGCCCTGAGGGCAGACGCCAGGAGCAACACCTACCACAACCCCATGGCCATATCTCAGATCCTGCCCGCTCTGGAACACAAATCTTACCTGACAGTTAGAAACATGCGGTGCGTCGATGAAGATGGTAGGTGCTGAGTCATTTCACCCCTGCGCGGTCACTGACTGTGTGTTGTCCAAGTCGTGAATACCGTGTTCCTTCCCACAGACACTCTGGTGCTGGAGCCGGTCGATCCTGTGTTGGTTTTACCCAGTGAATTTCTCCAGGTTTTGATGGTGGAGGTGGTGTCGTCCAGTGGAGCTTCTGCTCTTTACCACGTAGACGTGCCAAAGGGCAGTTCTCTCCTGGACGCCCTACAACTTCTTTCAGGAAAAGACACGGGGTTCTTGTGAGTTTGTGTAATGTGCCCTTTTTCATATTTCATATTCTAATGAATGATTTCTAATAATGAGTGATATTGTTTGGCAGGTTTGAGACAGAGAGCAGCATGTGGGGACCCTTCTTAAGTATGGTGAATGGAGAGCAGGCCAGGCAGAGTGAGCGCGGATACTGGAGCCTCTCCTCTGACGGTACCTCACTCAGTCAGGGTGAGAACACACACTGCACATGTCTCCGTGACCAGTCATTAGAACAGTCTCAGGATTTCCTTTGTTTTAAATACATAACGCTGATTTGTTTCTCCAGGTATCAGAGACTACAAGATTGAGGTACCTCAGAGGATCACCATCAAATACGCCACCTACTGAGGAGCCGTCTCTGCCAAAGCAACATCAACAGATTCAAATCAAAATCTGCTTTCACAGCCTTTCTCTGTCATTTCAATGAGTGATTCTAAATAGGTTTTTGTATTTCAATGAAGGTAGAATAAAGCCGTCCTCTCATTCAGCCTTAACAAACACTGCTGTGGATACTTTAACTGTAGTTTTGTGACTGAGCTTTTTTTAAATGATTGAGCTGAATACAGTTAGAATTCATTGTTCCAGACAAATCATTTGCAAATAGATTTAACTTGTGATCCATGGTTTATTTTTGTAAATGTTTTTAAACATCTGTTTAGTTCTTAAAATAAAGATGTGTTGTGCGAGTTCTTGTGCATTTCCACAATTTTTTAAGCAAAAACATGAATTGGCCAGGGGAAGGTTTTATCATCTCACTTATAAGACATAAAATATTGAAAACATAATTTTGTTTTCACTCGTGTTATAAACTAAAAGTACATTTTCCATTATATTTGATCAGAAGCAGACATGAATGTATTAATGTAATTAAATGAAAGTCATTTAAAATACCTATAGAAAGACTATAAATAAAAGTTGATAAACATTATTATAGGATTAAATCAAGCTTGTGAAAACAATCAACATTTTTGTCGGTCCGTTAGGCTGCTTTTATTTCGAAAATACCGTCCGCCTACAACGGAAGTGCGTATTGTTTCTAATGTTTGTAGCAATCAAGCTAACTTCCTACGTTCACTAACTTGACCTACTAACCGCTAATATACGAAACAATACAACACCGACGCCACGGGAACATGTTACCCGCCATTACGCTCTTTGTTACCACAGTTAAAGACTAAAATACAATCAAATGATGCTTTAAATGAGCATTAGTGGCACATCTTCGCGTGAATGAGCTAGCTGGCATGAGGATAACTCGATGGTAGCGTCAACTTTCTTTCTTCGCTGCGCGCTTACAATAACCAACCGTCGCTAACAGTAGCTGCACTGCTGCTAATGGACGTGTAAGTGTACCTTTGACAATGGCTGCTGCTCTGAGTCGCTCCGTGTTGTTCAGTCGTTTCTCCTGTACAGTTAACAACTTCACCAGTGGTCTGACACAGGTGAGGAGGGTCGGGGTCCGTCCTCCTCGTCTTCTTCTGAACACAACCACCTCTGTCACTTCTCTACGAGCCACAAACACGCCAGCTATGGCGAGTAACCAGATTGGAGCGTCCTGCTCCAGGTGTCAGTTCAGTACAACCTCAGCCTCAACCACGAAGAGAGTCTCTATAGAGGGCAACATCGGTAAGATCATCAACTTGGTCAAAAACGTGTTGAACTCAGGGTTGTACTGTAATGTAGGGATTAGAGTATGGTATGTCCTAACATGTAACATGTCGTTTATCCTCTAGAATAAACCTTACCTCACCCTTCCCTTGGGAGAAACTAAAGTAGCCATCAGTTGTCAATAAATACATATTTCATTATCAATTTAACCACTTAATATTTATTCTCTTGCAATATTTAGGTGATTATAAATTGAGGAAAATATCAGTATGTCATTGTTTTTTTTCCCCCGTTTCGAAGTGACAGAATGACCGAAACCGTACACAAAGAAAGATGATCATTGACAGCAGCTTACAAAGTAACTTCTTTGGTGGAAGAGATTGGTGGATAAAGATTTTGATCTTTTGTTCATATCAGCTGTTGGAAAGTCGACTTTTGCCAAAGTCCTGCAGTCGGCCTGTCCAGACTGGGAGGTGATGGCAGAGCCTGTCAGCAAGTGGCAGAACATAGGGGGTGGGACCTCACAGGTGGGCAGACCTTTCTTCACCTACATATACTGAGCTTTTCCCAAAAATGAAAGACAAGCTAGAGAAACTATCATCTCTCTCTCTCTCCTCAGACCACCGTCAGCAACCTGCTGCAGATGATGTACCAGGACCCTCAGCGCTGGTCGTACACCTTCCAGACAAACTCCTGCATGAGTCGGCTGAGAACTCAGCTGCAGCCTGCTCCAGCTCGCCTGCTCAGCTGTGAGGGAACACCTGTGCAGGTGTATGAACGCTCAGTGTACAGCGACAGGTGAGTGACACGGGGCCGGGGCAGAGGATAGATGATCAGCCATTATGAGAATGAAGGTGTTAATCTCCTCTTTAACCAAATCAGTGACAACCTGAAAGGTTTGCTGCCAAATATAATGGAACTAGTATAAAATGCACATAAACACTCTTGTATTTAAAAAAAAAATTCATAATCTATTACATTTGTACAAATGAACCCTAAACCTCTGTCCTGTCAGATACATCTTCGCCTTGAACATGTTTGAGTTGGGTTGCATCAACGCGACAGAGTGGGCGGTTTACCAAGACTGGCACTCCATGCTGGTGGAGCAGTTTGGACACAAGGTGGAGCTGGAGGGCATCATCTACCTCACTGCACCACCAGAGGTATGTACAGTTACGTCTGTGTTCCATACTGAAGATTTGCGCATAGATTTAACCTGTGGTCCGTGATGTGTTTGCATTTTCCAGTTATGCATGAGGCGTCTGGAGAGTCGAGGAAGGTCTGAGGAGAAAGGAGTGGAGCTGGACTATCTGGAAAAGCTGCATGTTCAGCATGAGAAGTGGCTCATTGAGAAGAGCACCGAGTGAGTAGTGACTGTCATGATCTTTACTCTCTTCAGACATTTACATTGCAAATATTTTCACTGACAACTGAAATGTGCTTTCTGAATAATGTGAACATCTAAGTAGAAACTTTAAGAATGATTATTTATATACATTCACCATTATTATTGTTATTATTATGGAGGGGGAGGTGAGCTCATTACTGCTTGCTGCCCTGGAAGGCAGATGTGTTAAGGTCCAATCAATACACAGTTTGTACATTTAATATTTAAAGGTCCAGTGTGCAGAATAAAGTTGAAATTATTTTTGAGTGATATTGGCAGAGGCAAAAGAATTATGTATATTTTATATAAACACTTCACCTACATTATAGTTTTCATAGCCTGTAAACATTCCTTTATAGTTACACCGGGAGCGAACTAAACAACTTTAATGATAACTCAAGACCAAGGATGAAGTCGGGGGTAGTCACATGCCACATGCAACTCTACAAACTATACCTTTCAAAAAGAGGATTCAAAACTGAAAGTGACACCAGCTCTGCTCTGTTTAGATTCCCGTTTGACAGTGTGTCTGAAACGCCTCCCCTCGCAGCTGTTTGTTGCTCTGCTGTGAAGGGGTGAGGGTCAACAGTGTGTGGTCTGCTGTGATGTCTAATGGCGCTCGCCTGTCTTTTCAGAATACACTTTGAGAAGTTAAAACAGATACCTGTGCTACAACTTGATGCCAGTGTGGAGTTTCACACTGACCCCGAGGTGCAGGAGCAGTATATCACAAAGGTATGGTTCCGTTTATTTGTTATGCTGCACCAGGCCTCATGAGGTCACTGTCATTTTTTGATATTTTGTGCCTGTGGTCTGATGGGAGCTCATTGCACCATCACCAGTTGTTTTGTGTGCTCCATGGCTCTAATCTATTGTGATTGTTTCACTCGCAGGTGAAGAGCTTCTTCAGTTCTCTGTGAAGGAGCCGCAAACATCACCAGACCAGTCGGACCTCATGTTGACTTTGTATAAATCCACAGGAGCCAATCAGAGGGAAGGAGACTTCAATAAAACAGACCATGTCTACGTTACACAGTTGAAGTTTTGTCTGTATCAGAAAGTTCCTCTGTACAGACTTTTCCTGTTACATTTTCATCTTTTTGCTTATTTGTTTTCTTGTGTTATTAGTTTCAAGCATCCATGGTTATTTATTTTTTTCACTTTAAATCTTGAAACGTTTCTTTCTTTAATACCACAATTTACATAATTCCAGTCACTGAAACAGAGTTAAAGGTTAAATATGTAAGAATTTTTTATCAAATTATTTCCATTTCTGTGGGAAGGGGTTCTGATGTTTGTGAATGATGATAATGAGTGTGAAAACACCAGAATATATGAATTTTCATTATCTTAAAATTTGAGCCATTTCTAGTGACAATGGGAGTGGGTCCTCAGTATGGATGCTTTTACCGTAGCCCTGACTGGAACAACAACACACTGTTTTAGTACTTAATAACTGAAGGCTTATCTATGTGCTCCATGTTACCTTATTACTGTGTTGCTGAATTCTACACACTGTTCCTTTCAGTGATTTTAAAGTGGAACGATATGAAAGAGTTTGCCTGAGCATTTGCACGATACCGTTGTGTACGCATTCCTAACTGCAACAAGAAAACATTTGTTCCTCATTAATAAATAAATATTTATTATTCTTAAAAGTCTCCCTGTCATGTGTAGTCCGCTGAAACTTCACACTACTTGTGCCACTGCTGCGAAACAGTCGAGCGCTAATGGCCGTGCGAGATTTACACCGTTGTGTGTTAATGGGTTTTTACATGTGAAAGGGGCCCGAGGCTCCTCGGTGAATATAAAACAGGGCCCCGCTGCTTTGACAGGACAATGACCTTGGCTAAATGTTTTCTTTCTCCGTGGCCCTGTGATGTGCTCCGGTGATCAGAGGGGCCGTTGAGATGCCTGGAGTGGTCAGGGGTCATCAAAGGGCAGCTGTCCACTATAAAGGGGGGTCTGTCCTGAGCCCCGTCTGCAGCCGGCATCAGTTCGGCCTGAGATCGGCTGGAGAAAGGAGCTCTCACCTCCTCCTCTCATCTGTCCCCGAGTTTCAGTCAAGATGGACACCCGAGCGTTGACGGTCTTCTGCACGTTCCTCCTCGGCTCTCTGGGAGACCTCTTCTCCGCGCGGACCCTCGGGTACGGCAGCGGCCCTGAGAGAAGCCCGAGGCTCAGGAACCTTTCGGTGAGCCATCGCAGCAGATACCCTCCGTACATGATGCAGCTGTACCGCTCCTTCAGGACGGTGCATTCCTCCTCATCACCTGCGTTTGATGACATCACCGCACGAGGCGGCAAACCGTCAGCTTACAGCTCTGACTCGGTGCTGAGTCTGATGGCCAAAGGTGAGTTCCTTATTTTAAGTTCACAGTGAATATGAACCATCTTAGAGTCTGTGTGTGTGTGTGTGTGTGTGTGTGTGTGTGTGTGTGTGTGTGTGTGTGTGTGTGTGCACTCAGTGTGTGTGTCCTCTGTGTTATCAGACCCCCTCCTTTACAACCCAACAAGTGTCAAAATGCTTATTCCACTTTAAAGGCTTTCTCTGTTTTATGTGACAGGGTGTGTATATTAGCCCTCAGACGTTCCCTGCACAGGGGGGTTCAATACACATCCTGTTCTGTTCACCCTCCCACTCCACTGTTTTGACATTTGTCCAGGGGGGCGGGGGTCTGGTTTTCCTTCAATCCCCCCCAAACTGTCATGTGTGAGTTTCTCATCCACGTGTCTCCCTCTCTCTTAGGTTGCCATCAAGTGGGCGACAGATGGAGAGTCACATTTGACATGTCCGCCATGGCCACCAGCGAACACGTCCAGCTGGCAGAGCTTCGGATCGGACTCCCGGCTTTCCCCACCTCAAAGCCAGCCACGGTGGATTTATATCACTCGCGGAAGCAGAGCTGTAACCCGGGCAGCACATCGTGCCAGGACGAGCACCTTCTCCTGGGAAGCTTTGAGTCGGCGCCCAGCAGCACTAAGTCCTCCTGGAAGGTTTTTAACGTGACTGCTCTGATAAAGCACTGGCTGTACCATGGGGACGGAGCGTCAGGCCAGGAGGCCTCAGGGGAGGCCGAGGCGGACGGCGGGAGTGGGATGACGGAGGAGACGGCCGCCGCGTCCCTCCTCAAAACCCGGGGATCAAAAGGGAGAAAAGTAAAGCATCCGATAGCAAACAAGGTGATGATGGTCATCTTCTCCAGACACGAGCCTCCTCAGGAGGGACACGGTGCGCACAGTCTCATTCACACGGTGGAGAACTCCAAGTACGTGAGCGCGGACAGGACCAGCGGCGACGGCCAGAGCCGGCGCCACAAAAGGAACCGGATGGAGGGGATGAGAGTCTCCGGCGGAGCCGCGCCCACGGCAGAGCCGGTCCAGAGGCCGCTGTGTCGCAAGGTGGACATGTGGGTGGACTTTGAGCAGATCGGCTGGGACGAGTGGATCATTCACCCCAAGAGGTTTAATGCGTATCGCTGTGAGGGAGAGTGTCCGACCCCACTGGACGAATCCTTCCAGCCCACCAACCACGCGTACATGCAGGTACCGCCTCGTCTCTGCGTTTCAGCTCAAACGCGGGGTTTTCGCTGGGGTTGTCCGATTGTTGATGTGAGTGGTTTTGTTTTCCAGAGCCTCCTGCGGCAGCAGCACCCCGAGAGAGTGACCTGTCCGTCCTGCGTCCCCACACGACTCAGCCCTCTGTCCATGCTCTACTACGAGAACGACGACCTGACCCTGAGGCATCACGAGGACATGGTGGTTGAAGAGTGTGGTTGTCACTGAGTGGGACCACGTCACGGTGTGTTTGACCGGAGCAGCGACAACTGAGCTGTTTACATGTGAACATTGTTACACACATTACAGCAAGAGGTGGTTCTGACATGTTTCCAGCAGATCACGACAAGACATGATGTTGAAAGTCTCATTATGCTCCAGTTATTTTCTGTTTTATAGTATGGACTGAGCTCTGTTACACAAATGTTATATATTGACTGTATTTATGCATTGTTGTGTATATTTTGTACATAAAATATATATCAAATATATTAAAACATTTTATTTTGACAAAACATGGAGGTTTCTGTTTCGGGAATATCATCAGGAAGGTATCAATATTTGCAAAAGCCTCACTCTTCTGACTGACTGGAAGTTTATGATGTCTTTCAGTTTGTCTGGAAGTAAACAACGATGGTCAAGGCCCTTCTTTACATTAAAAAGGTCCAATGTGTAAGATTTAGTGAAGTGATGTTCAGTCTTATTGGCAGAAATTGACAATAAAATGATAATGATACTCTTGAGCATATTATCAGCTGAATATATGAACTGTCATTTTGTTACTCCACAATGAACCCTTCGCATTTACATGAGAAGCAGGTCCACTCTACAGCTTCCATAGGTTTTCCTACCACATGACATAAGGATGCCTGTAACATGCGATATCACTCAATCCTTCACACAGTACTTTTAGTTTATTTTCTATACAATCTGCTGCTCTGCAAATCAGGAGTGTTTTATAAAAAAATCCCCACACAAGTGTTGGTGGCTGAGCTGCACTTTGACTTCTGTCTCGTTCACCGTCTCAAACCAGCTGGGTGAGGTCCACGTCTGCCGACTGTGATGCTTTGGGTCATCAACCAGTCTGACCTCATTTTACCTGCCTGTTTATTTGCCAGTGCGAAATCAATGTGTGCTGAATGTCTCCAAATAGCACAGCACACAGAGGCTGCCAGTCCAATTCTTCAATTAAAGTTGCAGTGTGTACGATTTCACGTCCTATTCGCAGAACCCAAATATAAAGCAATCACATTTGCGCTGAGTGAAAAATCACCAAATCGATTGCATTTTTGGTTTTGATATCCAAGAATAAGCCTGTTACATTTACAAAGGTAGTTGGACCCACATTATCTATGGTGGCCACCATGTTTTCACAGTAGCCCTGAATGGACAATCTAAACACTCGTCACTAAATCCTACATACCAGTTTACGGCTTCATTGTTATTTTTTACCTTTTATTCAAGCTTCAATGTGTCAGTACAAGGCAATGAGGGAATATGAATGGGCAAAGATGCAAATTCAGATGTCTCCAAATAAAATGTTAATGTCCAAAT
>JAFBJT010046454.1:88441-101003 GCA_016785325.1 Chascanopsetta lugubris | reverse complement strand
CTGAGGCAAGGCAGAGTGCAGTGTGTGTGGATGGGAACTTGGACATTGAAATTGTCAGGAGGAGGGCTTGTCTCCCATCAGTATGTTGCCACACAAAGACACACTTAGGGACCAGCTGATTCACTTTGCATTATTTACAGAGGGCTGAACCACGGTTACTCCATGTGGAGGACATGCGTGTGTGTGTGTGTGTGTGTGTGTGTGTGTGTGTGTGTGTGTGTGAAAACCTAAGTATGCAGAAGTGGCCACACACACACACACACACACACACACATACACACACACACACACACACACACACACACACACACACAGAGCTATGCTGTGCGTTATGGAGGAAGCTGCTGTATATTGCCACAGTGCACACCCGGCTGTCACTTGCTGTTAGGGTGAAGGCTCGGGCTCGGGGTCTAGAGTTCGTCTCACTGGGGATTAATTAATAATTTCATAAATCAATTTTGACAAGTTAATTCACCGTGTTTCTCTCTCCGTGACCCTGTTTGTCCACCTTATATAGTCAAACACCTTATTTACCCAGAGTGCATTGCCTTCTAAGAGGGAGCAGTTAGCGTAGACCTGCTATTTTTTTCACCTGTTTGGCATAAAAACATCAACTGTGCTTTTGCTCTTTATGTGATATCCTCTGTTTTTCTGTCTCCACAGGTCCACACATAATGAACTGGAGAAGAATAGGTGAGTTTGTGTGACATTTTCAAAATTCTTGGCTTTTATATGATAGTATGCAACCATCTGGCACATGCCTACCTGACATAAGATAAGATATCATCTGCAGAGGAAGTAATGTGGGGTATTCAGGTAGATCTTGGGTTCTGATGGTTTTCCAAATCCTCCTCTGAGGAGAGCGGACACTGTTTTTTTTTTAGAAGTCCATATCAGATTGAGTCCGCCACCCACATTGGTTTGCGTGCTGGTGTTTATGTTCCGTGACTTTGCAGGGCTCGCGAGTCAAGAGGTAAAGGGTTTGCTTCGACACCATAAATAAGAGTGGCTAGACGAGCAGGATTTATGGTAAATAGAAAAAAAAAGCTTTGCCTCCCATTTCATTATCTCAGAGGGTGTGGGTACAATGAAAGGATGTGGGAGGATGGATCCATTCAGTGTAATTACATATCACCTCGGCCTGTTTTTCTCACCATTCTCCCTGGCAGCCTCTCCTAAAAGGATGGGAACATTGGAAGGAGAGGCGTCCAGTGAGTTAAATTTAGAGAAGAGTTGATGTGTCATCTCGGTGTTCGTATGCAATGCCCCACAAGGCCAGACGGTCAACTAACTGGCCGTGGCAGATTGCAGCACCCGTATGAGGTTTTATCCCCTGTGTTCCACCCACACAAATACATTTGCGAAAAAAGCTGCCAGAACAGTTATTTGTTCCTACGACACAGTGTGAATGCTGTTTTCAACTCTCCCACACGTTTTTGCAGGCATCCTCTCTAGTTTCTTTCCGTGGCCATTTATGGCCAGAATGTCATCTGCCAATCAGATCTGTTGTGTTAAGTCTGAAGATGACAGAACAGAAGGAATCGCCACCATCTGACTGTACTGAGTTTTGGTCATTGCACTGTTTCCGACCATTGGAATGACAATTTGATATAGCAGAGCAATGTCGATCCTTGCATTTTAGAACTCATGTAGACATGTCTGAAAATAAAGAGATTTATTCTCCCATCTTGTTTATTAGTTCATTAGTTTATTCGACATTAGCGTTTATTTCCGACATGTCCACAACATCATTTAAAACCTGTTTCCTGTGGCTCTTCTCTTTCCTTGCTCCAAATGCAGACTCACAGTAAGCTGCAGCAGAACAGAGGGGGCCTTTCTGTAAAACACCATGTAGTTCCTAATCCAGGTACTGGCAGCCTGCTTTTTTACCCAAATCCTGCCCCTGTTGTCAGATCGACACAGCGAGGTGGCAGTGTTCTAAAGTTGAACAGTTCTAAAGTAATTTAAATTTCCATTTGCAAAAAGAGGGCAGAAATTGAAATGGTAATCCATCTTTTTTAGAAGTGCACGTTAAGTCAAATTCATTAATAATCCCCCCTTTTTGCCAGCGGTTAATCCAATTCCCTTTAAACTCATGCCCCACTGTAAGCTATATGTATCAGGCATAGTTGTTCACCCAAGTGTGTCAGGCTTTTTCTCTGCCTCACAACAGCAAGTGCGACAGCCTTCACTCCATCCCGGCAGATCTTGTCATTTGTAGGCCACTCCTTTATAGTCCCGTCCAATAGCGCCTTTTGTCTTTGTTGCAACACATATCAACCCCTGTAAATCTTCCACCGGGGAGAGACGATTTGCCTTGCATGGCTACCACAGGCCCTGATAACCTCTGTGACAAGCAGACTCATCGTGACAGCAGAGACCACAGGGTGGAGTTAAAAGGCGCCGAAGGAGGGGGCGTGGGCATTGTAGATGCTCACTGTGGGCAACAGCACAAGATAATGTGGTGGCTCTTCCTCTTTGATCATGCACTGTACCCCTTAACAGCCCCATTTCAATTCCACATGTCGACACTAAATTACTCTGCCTCGGTAGAGTTTTGCAGTAAAAACCACATGCTGCAGTTTCACCACTTTGAACTCACAGCCTTTGGCCCATCAGTACTTTTTCTTTTACACATCTTGATTAAGAAATATTCCTGCTCATGTCAGTTGTCGGTTGAATCTTGTTTTTGATTTTTTTTACGTAGCAGATTTGTTTTCCAGTAAAGGCAATGTGACTTCATGGCTCTTATTCATGGCTGTTGTTTTCTCCTTTGGCTCATGTCTCGGCTTATGGGTAATCAATACCGTAAGCTTTTACTTGCAACAACAAATCCATGGGAACGGCCACTTATCATGTACGGTCCTTCTCCACGGCGAACTATTCATTTTAATATTGTTTATAAGGCCACGCTTGTAATTCCCACAGCAAATACAATTTCCCCAGTGCCCACTATCAGGAGAGAGAATCTCATATAAGCTTTTCTGCTTGAGTCTTTATGAAGGGAGTTAGGCTGCATGTGAGTTAAACACCTAGCATGCAGCTTTGGATTATTAAAAAAAAAGCCCTTTCCTGCTCATGAGAGCCTATAGCCTGTTGTACTTGGGTGTCTGCCATGGAAGATCATTAAGGTTTCACCCTTGTATGATCACATTTATGGAATGAATCAATCAGCTTTCAGGGTGTATGTCTTTTTTGAAGTGCAGTTCTTAGAAGACCTCTTTATTTTTGCTGCAAAGTACAATGAACGCATCAAGGTTAACTCCTATAGAGCTTACTCTGACTAAATATAACACGGCTACAATTCTGGTATCAGACCGTAGCTTTAAGAACATGCACAGACACGGAGCTCACCAGTGAGCGTCCACCTCGGACACTCATTGGTGAACTTGTCCTTTGCCTAAAAATGCCCTGTCATTTGGCATCACTGTTCACTACGTAAGGACTAAATCTGATCAGCATCGGTGAACCAATAAGCGGGCATTACTCTTATACCAAGATCTAATGAAGCTGGTGATTGGCTACCATGTCTAACGGGAATGGGTTGCAATATCAGAGATGGGGCTCACTTATGTTGTCTTGGTCTATTTTGAGAGACTGGATTAAACATGTCAAATAGATCAAAATGTGATTTTTATCAAGGTTTCCTATTGGTACCAGTGTTAAGAACCTCTAAATTATGCTTATTTCTGCCACTGAAAATCAGTTGGTGTCATATATTCTGCCAAAACTCGTTCATGTTTTCTCTATTCATCGTATAAGCAGTGGTTTCTGTATTTACCTCTGCTGTTCCAGCCTTGGACAGTCAAACATGTGAAAGCACGGGCTTCATTTTTGCTGTGTGCTGAGGCCCCTTGTAGAAAGCCAAACGGTTTCAGCGGGCTTTCTGTAGTCTGCTGAGTGAAGTGCAGCAACCTATTCTCAGGCTCTGCTGCAGGGTCTATAACTGGGACCATTTGTTCTGATCAACGTGACAACTTGTAAGCTTTTCTTGGCTCGGAAAAGCAGCTTAAGGGACTTGATCTTTGGTCTGGTGAGTGCAGCTAGAGCATGCACACGTGCAGGGGCATGCCCCTGCCCTCCCAACACCACCGTCGCCCCCCCAGCCCCCTCGCCGCCCCCCCTCCTCCCCGACCCCTCCTCATACCAGCCAATGGTAGTCCTCAATAGCCCCGTTTGGCATTGGCTTAAGTAACGACAGTGTTGGAAGAAAGGACATAATTGACGGGCTGATGGGATGAGCAGAGAGATGGGCCCCGCACACCTGACTAAGGGATGTCTTGGGCAAACACGCAGGCCTCATCCGCAATCCCACTGTGTCAGTGTGTTCACTGCGAGTGTCTCCACCCTGCAATCAAGGCACTGCGACATGGGCCAGTATTGCTGCAGCCACTACAAACATTACACTGATGACAAATTGTGGCTTTGGCTGGAAGCTCGTCCTGTTTATGCTGTATACTTTGGCTGTTTTGAGTGCTGGAGCTTACAGTGGAATGCACCTTTTCCCCTCATGCCAAGAGAACCACTGTGCATACCACTTGCTAAAGGTATTCTTCTGTTTTCTTTTTTGTCATGGGGGTGTGCATTTCTTGCTTGAGGTGAAGAGGATCAAATGACACTTCAACGATTTGCCTTACAGTTGAGGTTGTCCACTTCATTTGCAGACTTTTTATCCCGTAAAGTATGTAACTTTTGTGTGAGATTTATTGGCCTTGTAGATCTAAAATGGAAAAACACATAATACATACTCATAATTTCTTGAACTGAGAAAAATGCCACCAACCTGCGTCCAATTCTCTCGCATATATTTCAGGAAATGGCTTGGTGTATGGAATCGATTCATGAAACCCAAGATTAATAGTTCTCTGCAATCAGCAAATGTGTTTTTGTAATTTCAGTTTAGATTACTATAATTCTGCGGCTTGCTGTCCAATGGTTGAAGCTGGTGTAGAATTAGAGGTCACCGTTGTTTTGCTTCGCATATTCAGAATCCCTTCCTGCACAGATGTTCTGCATACAAGTGCAAAGAAGGCTCTACACGAGGGGACTGGACGTTAGCACTTCAAGGCTCACCCATCACTCATTCCTCATCTTGCTCCGATGACCCTTGTCTCATCTTGGCGCCTTCCTGTTGTGCCCCTATCCTGTAAAAGTGCATCTGTGCATTCTAAGGAAGGGCAGTTCAACCAAACTAAATAAGGCTGAATGAGCATACGGGTTTAGTCAGCACGTTCTGAACCAGGCTGTCTGACTCAGAGCCTGGTTCAATTCCGACTGACCGAAAAGAAGAACACTTTCACCGAAAACTATTTGTTTGTAGGTGTTAAAATAAATCATCCTGAAGCCAGGACAATGTGTTCAGGTTGTACTGAAATATTCAGCCAAGTGTTCAGTTCCTCCCACGCGTACTGTTCATTCTGTGTTATTAACAACACTGTGTCTGGCTTGTTGATAAGCCCACTTTTGCCCTCTTGGACAAGGCTGCAGTTACATACTGTTCCAGGAAGAAATGCTCCTTGTTTTCCTTCCTCCTTGCCGGAGCAGCTTGTCATGTTAGCAGCTGAGCTAATTTAATGTGCACCTGAACGAGAGACAGAGCCAGAGAGATGAGATGGAGATGAAGATAGCAAGGGGGAAAATAGGATGCTTGCTGAAGATATAAGACTTAGTCAATTAGGCTAAATCTGACAGGCATCTATTTTTAGCCGTACAGCTGGGGAAAAGGGGGGAAACACCACTGCTCTGTGGCCAATCACATCAGCTCTATTTGCGCCAATGACAACAGAGAGATGAAGCAGCAGGAGGAGAAATCCCCACCCCTTACTCCCACGTAAGCGAAGTCAGAGTCTTACTCAGACGCATATGCCGATTGTCATGATTCACCATCTCGGTGCCACGAGCTGAAGTTAAACCCCAGTGGAACCGCCTTGACGCCAACTAGGCTAAATCACTTAATGAGATATGTGACGTTCTAACCGTTGTGAGTGAGCGAGTGAGTGTATTTGATCACATGAATGAGTTTGAATGTATCAAACGTTGATGTAAACTATTTGGATTAGATGCCCACCCCCACTCTTTATAGGATCTGGTAACACACACCCATCGCTCTCCAGTGGATGTGGTCTGATAGAGCAAACTCCCTCCAAACACACACACACACACACACACACACACACACACATACACACTCAGCTGTATTCAGGCAGGGTTGCATTAAACAAATTTTAATTAAAGAAATAGCGCTGATTGAAACATTTACAAGCTGACGTTTGAGAGCACTGAGGATGATGGGGCACAATCACCAACCCCATGGAGATAACCTGCAGTAGTTCCCCTTGTCCTGAGGTGTCCCCAACAATTACAGAGCCTAGAGTTTAGTCTACAGCACAAAAGAAAGAAGAGCAAAGTCATTTACATCCAAGACCAAGAGACAAATTCCAACGACAATTTTCATTTCATTGCTGTATAATCAGTATACGAGCAAACACACTGGTTTGTGCATCGTTATAAATGATTGGTGTTATAAGATTGCATCATTCATATTTGCTTGCTTTGGCACCGTTTCACTCTTTTGTAATTACATACAATATTTGTAATTATATTAAACAACCTCCAGTCACACATGGCTTAAAAGACAAAATTCCTCAGGACTGGTGCAGGTCAATATATGTCAATAGCCAAACACAACTGTACTGATCCCATGGCATGTTTGACTCCCCTGTCATGCTACACAGCTCGTGTGTAACTCAACTCTAACTCTTGCCCACCATCCTCCATCCCATCATCCCATCCCCTCTGTCCCACTAACGGCATGCCATCCCCCTCCCCACCCTGTTTCTCTCCACACAGTCATCCCTTTCATCGATTTGTTTATCGCTTTCTTTCTTTTCTCTCTCACCCCCCCCTCTCTCTTTCNNNNCTCTCTCTCTCTCTCTCTCTCTCTCTCTCTCTCTCTCTCTCTCTCTCTCTCTCTCTCTCTCTCTCTCTCCCTCTCTCTCTCTTCTCCGACCTGTGTCAGTGGAGCAGATTAAAAGGCACTGTGCACGTGTGAACTAATCCATGTGTTAGTGATGAGTTTTAGCCCCACAGTCTCTTGGCCCAGCCATACAGTGCACCACACATCCTCCCCCTCTCTTTCTCTACTCCAGTGAACGCCGCACGTGTGCTTGTGTTTATATGTGAGCACGTGTTTGGGTCCTCGGCCGCATGAAGAGGGAAAATCACTGCTGCTATTCTTTCACCTCGTCCTCCTCGTCTCACCCATCTTCTTGCATCATCTCGTGTCTCCTCTGTTTCCTCTCCATTCCCAGCGCATCCTTCACCCTCCCTCTTCCTGCACTGTTGTTGTGTCCCGGTGGATGGTGTTTGTATGGCCTGGGGCAGTGTCTGCAGGGTTTAGCGTGACAACAGCTAAACCCTGCCCAGTAATCAACTGAGTTTCACTTTATTCACCTTACACTTTGCGTAGCCTTGGGACAGGTTTAGCGAGGGTGCGGTGGGTGCGGTGGGTTTCTGCCTACACTGATTTTTCTAATCTCCCATTTGTGTTTTATTGCCCCCAGTGTCTCATGTGGTTTCAGCCATGAAAATATCTGAGTTTTTTTTTCTACACAGAGCTTTACTGCCAGCTAGAAAGATGCTCTCTCCCTTCCACTCACTGAATCTCTCATGGGATTGAGGTCACAACTGGCAAAATACTCAGAAATATCAAAGTCCCACTCCGAATCATCCAACCACATGCGTTATTGCATTTGTCCACCCCCCTTGCCTTTCCTTTTTTGTTCCCTGCCATCTAACCAGAGCACACCGGTACTACATGAATACCAAGGCGTGCAAATATTTCTTTAGTACCTGTGAATTGGAAAGGGAAAAGCCAGAGGAGATGAATACAATTAACTACATGTGACAGCTTACATGCTGTCTGTCATAACCACCGGGAGAATGTATTGACTCAGGTCACACAGCCGTCCTGTAGCTCAATAAGTAGAGCACAGCTTCTAATCTTTCAGGGTTAGAGGTTACATTTCAATTGGTGGGAGCAATACTTGCACATGTGTTGTTTTGGATATATGAGCTCAACATAAAGCCAGCGTGTCCTTCATGCTTGTCCCACTCAGTGTTTCAGATTGTTTGGATGTACATGTCACAATGGAGCAGGTAGTACAAATGAAGATGGTGGATTTGACTTGTTTTCATAGCTAAACCCAGTGGAACTCCAAACAGATTGGCTCTGGTTTTGAGCCCATGGCTAGTTTCTGGGCAGATTACACAGGCAGCACGCTCACCCTTCCTCCCCCACTTTCTACATCTCTCACCCCTCTGTTGCTCCGACTCTTGCTGCATCTATCCCATCTGTCTGTGCTTCATAAAAGAGGATTGAATCATCAGTCTATCAGATAAAAAAAAAAGAGTGCCTACAGTCGCCATAGGGCAGAGATTGATCTAATCTTGCGTGTGTGCACAAAATGTGACGGACTAACTTAGTCGTCATGGATGGACAAAACACAGCTTGCAAGAGTAACATCAGCACAGCTCTTTTATTAGTTTTTTGTTGCCTCTGTAACTAGAATGTCTCTTGTTAAAGTCCCATAGGTTTGAAGTGGCGCAGCCTAGTGCATTGTCAGGGCATTATTGACTCTGAAACACGAGTTCCACGTCATGTGCCATCCACGGGCTGAGCCTTCTGTCAAATCATAAATCGCCAGCATAAATCTTCCACATGATGGGAATAATGAAACCGAGAATAATCATTTGTACATCCAAATCCTGACCAAGTCCGCACATAAGCCCGTCTCCATCTGCATGCATGTGTCATTTCCTGAACCTTCCATTTATAGCTTGGATAATAAAGCTGTAGTTTGGCTCAAGCACATAAAGTGGGCTCCGTGTTTTTGCAGACGGGCTGTTAGACTCTCTTTGATGACTGTTCCAGCAGTCAACCAAGTGAGTGGTGGTTTCCCCTATAAAAAACCTATTCAGTCAGGTGCCACTGTCTGTGTGGGTAAACATGTGACCTTGGCTGCAACTCGGCAGCAGTCATGTGAGCGAGGCAGGGGTGAGAGGGAGAGAATGACCACCAACCCCCACCAAGAGAATCCTAGAAGGGGCATCTTTAGCAAAACAAAACAACCCTTCTCTTTGTTTTAACCCAGCGAACCAATAAACAAAGGTGGTGAGCAAACACAGAGGGCTGCTGTGTTTCCTGTAGTTGAGTTGTGATGTTGTTCATTGTTGCATTGTTGTTTCCCTGGCCGTGTTATTTTGTCAGGTTTAGTCAAACTCTTCAGCATTTTTTCCAAATGGAGCCAAATGCAGCCACTACAATTTTTATCGTGTCACGTTGCTGGAAATAGTCCAAGAGCTTTTGAATGCATACTGTGCTCAGTTGTGGTTTCTATACAACCTCAGCAAAGCATCATGGGGCAATGAACATACAAGCTGCCATGTGGCTTGAGCCGTGCCCCTCCCCATGTATATTACATGTCACCATCTGCAGAGTGTGGATCAGTGTGCCACATGTTCACATGTCGTGGTACACTGAGGTGATGTGGGAGAGGAAGCCTTCCGTGTGATTTGAACATATGACTGGTGTCGACCATTTAAGTCGCCGGCATCTCATTTCACCTTTTCTATTTTTAACCACAAAATAATGGATTTGGTTTGTTATGGGAAATAATACTGAACACATCGTGTTCCCTTTTTGTGTTCTCATCCTCTGCATTTGATTGAATTGCCCGCCTTCACATTGTAAGTTAATTTGCTGATAAGCTGATCGAGCACTCAATGGATAGCGTCCTCTAAATGAGGCTTTGCATTACAAAATACTCTAATTAATCTGATAATCTTTGACATCGCTGTTAATTGTGATTTGCAGCTGCCTTAAATGAGCCTCGACACCAGAGATGGAGTAAGGCAGGAGAGGCACAATGGAACTCGCTCTTAAAGTCAAGATCGCTCTATTCCCATGTAATGATGTCTTCATTTCCTTTAACATGTCAGTTTAAAAGATGGAGCACAGAGACGACCCTCGGTGATGTGTAATTAGTGTAATAAGTGGGTGAAGGGTCACATTTCCTCTCCCACTACACATTTTAGAAGTAGGTCAAATAGAGACTGTGTATGCGTGTGCGTGTGTGTGTGTGTGTGTGTTAAATGGGTTTTAGCAGTGGGGGTTTTGCCAAAGTGAAGTGTATCAACTGGTTATCTGGGCTGGAAATCTGACCCTCCCCTTTAAGAGCACGTTCAGTAATTATGTCAGACATCTTGGATGGCATGAGAAGTTATCCATTATTTACGTATCCACAAGTTCAGAATCTAGGGCAGCAGTTTTTTTTTCTCTCTCTCTCTCTCGCTCGCTCTCCCTCCCTCTCCATCGCTCAAGCTTGGACTAATGGTGTTGGTTCCAGAGGAGTTTGAATGGAAAAAATAAAAAGCTCCTCTGGTTGCTTTGTCACTGTTCTTTTCAGCCGCGTCTGTTTATTGAAGCAAAGAGAGAAAAAATAACCTGCTCTGTCAATGTCCTCTTTAGGCCTTATTTTATAACCATGACATTTCATTCCACACCAACGTTTTACATAATTGTTTTCTTTTTCTTTTTTGTATGTGCTCACCAGTATTTCAGTGTGGTACTCACTGCCCACTATCTCACTTATCCCCACAAAGCATAACTGAATTAGGCTTTGAGCTTGTGTGTACCATCATAAAGTCATGTAGTACATTTATAGAATACACCTTAGAGAGTGTACTGATGTTTTTTGGGGGGGACTAACTCGTGACTCACTGAGATGCTGTTTGACACATTACTCAACACTAACATGTGGCCTGCACTTGTCCATCCAGATCTTCTGAGCAAACACTTAAGGTTTTATAGCTGTACCCCCAGTGTTTCTGTGTGCAGTACAGCACAGATGGCTCTAAAAGGGTTACGGATAAGAGGAAGGTTTATTCCAACGTTCTAGCACTGATCCACTGATCACCACTATTACATCAACTGGTGCGAAGTAAATATGACCCAGATACCTTTCTTTTTCTATAGTACATTTACGACCTCGATTGCCAAATGAAAAATCCTGTTTGTTGCCTTAAAAACAAGAGAACTTTTAAAACAGAGTATATGCAGATATAGTGGCCAACATTTATGTCGGCAGGTTTGGATTACTTTCTTTTCAAAGTATCTCTTGTCCGCAGTCACTTAGATATTTGCAGAACACCACACTGGCGATTGCTTATGTCATTTTGACGATGTTAAAATGAGAGCAAACTGTACGTGTAATGCAGATACCTTACATCAGAATATTCATGCATGTATGTCATTGCAGCCTATTCGCCCTTCAGCATCTCCAAAGGCACATGCACTCCCTGTGTGCACGTGCACAGGTCTGCTATGAGGGTGGAGGAGTGTATTGCGGAGGTGTGCTGACGAGAGGTGTGTGATGTGTGTAGGTGGCGTGAGAGCTGTGGTGGGCAGCTGCTCCATACCAACAGGGAGCGCCATTTTAAAAAAAGGTCTTGGCTTCAGACGGTGAGGAGGCAGATTGATGCATTTGGGCAACAAGTGACAAATGTCTTGATATTAATACTAATGTTGTATTGTGTTTGTATGTGATTGTGTAGGCTGAAAAGAACATTTGTTGGATTTGTAAAAAAATAAAAATAAAAGTACCGTGTGTACATGGTTCAAGGGGAATGGAGATGACAGAGTAGGGCGGGTGAGGAGGGAAGGTGTGGTGCAGTGACCCGGGGCCGTCTGGCTGCTCGCTCACATGTCAAAGCCAAAAGGCAGAGCCTGCCTGCCTGTGTACCCATCTGGAGCCCATCAGGACACACTCAGAAACACACACAAGAGATACACACACACACACAGGTAGAGTGGAAGTGCCCCATTGTCCTAGGAGGAAGGGGAGTGCTGGCTGTGTCAGTGGTGAGCCTACAAGTCTGGCTTCAGGGTAGAACACAATGTTGGAGCTAACATGTGTGTCGGAGGATGTATACACAACAAACTATTTTTTTCTTAGTTATGTAACATAAACAAAATGAAAGTTAAATCGGTTCACATCGGTAGCTAGGCACCAGAAAAATATTTCTTGTGCGTGCCACAGAGGCCAGCAAGGGCCAGTTATCATGATGGAGTGCAGGAAGAGGAAGTGGAGCTGAGCTTTATGTAAAACACAAGAGCGTTAGTTTCCTCCTAATGTAGTTTTGAAGGTAAATTCAAAAACCTGTCCACCATCTTTTGTGACTTCATTGTTCAGCAGGTGCATGACTGTGCTTGGTTAAGTCTCAGGTAACTCACACGGACTGGCAGGGGATCAGCAGCAGCATTAGATGTTGTTTCCTCTGAATAGCCCGTTGTGTTATTATTCAATCAGTGTAGAGGCTGGAGTCTGAATGTAGCTCGGTGCCTCATGGCTATAGAGAGAGCGAGGCATTTCAAAAGCAGCCGTTTGCCAAAGTATGTACACATAAACCGGCGAAACAAACCAAAACCAACTGAAAGACGTCCCTGTGTCCATCGATATTCCCCGGAGTCTTCTGCTGAATAAAGGGAAAAACAAAACAGGGC
>JAFBJT010046454.1:22808-47369 GCA_016785325.1 Chascanopsetta lugubris | reverse complement strand
TAAGGAACCTTAGCGGGATGTGCAAGCCTGCAAGCACAAACAACACCCTGCCCCCTCTGCGCTGTGTTAAGTGTCCGGATATGTTTGGTGAATGGGACACAGGTGCCGGGGTTGCACTGTGTGTGCCTGGCCAGTGGTCTGTGTTTGTTTTCTCTCCATAATGGCCCCCCAACCCTCTGCTGTGGCTCGACCAGAGCTCATTGGTTCTCAATGGGCCGGGTTCGGAGCACCCCCCCCCCCCCCCCCCCCCCCCCCCCCCCACCCGCCCTTTTTCTTTACTCCAGCGTGGGGTTGAGCAGTTGGTTTTGACTCGATCTGATAATGAAATTCAAGAAATCCCACGACACAATGTTGAGGCTACACATGGAGCAAGTCTGATGCGTTTTAGATTCCTCCCTCTGCCTTTATTCTTGCCTATATCCTGCTGCTGCTTCTGATCTACCTCAGCAAAGCAGCCGTTTGAAGTCATCTAGTCTCAGGCTTTGCTGTTGAGTCCTCAAAGTGTTTCTGTGACGGGTATAGAAGAGCTGGAGGGGAGTAATGTGACTCCCACATCGTCCACTGCTGCCCCAGACTTCGTCCTCCTCACCCTTGTCCTCCATTCACATCCCTCACTCAGACCATAGCACATTAGGTGTTACGCTGATATTGGTATTTTAGTAGTCTGTACTTAATGAAGCTTACAACCAATATTTTTTACATTTTTATATTTTGTTAGAATTTAGAATATTACAAAGTCTTTAATTGCCCTTATGAAATTTTAATTAAAAACTGAAAACGTGAAATGGGGCTGCAATAAACAGTTGTTTTGTTTAGCAGTCTTTTTTTTTTCAATCCAGTTCAGATGAAAAAGAAAATCTTTCATTTTTATTTCGAGGACTCTATTTTCAAAAACTTTACTGGCTTCAAAAAGAGTGCTAATTGCAAAATATTGTTATTGTGCATTATAATGAATTGCACATGCATGTTGTGCTTCTCAGCAGACCTGGTTAATTGTTTCCCAATTTAGTTCCCATCTATTTAATTCATTAATTATAGGGTAATTGATCAATTGCTGCAGCCTTACTTTCAAGGACAATGGGGCAGAGACACGGTGGCAGCGGAGCCCAAGTGGCACACGTTTTAATTAAATAACTCTAATAATCATTGAAATAAAATGGAGATTTAGATAATTAGCCAAAAAAAGTGGAATATCGGCCTAATAACTGGTCGACCTCCGTGCTGATGTGATTCTGCCCTGTTCTGCTGCTGTTGACTAACAGCCTGAAGGTGCGCTTCGGGCTCAGAGGAAGCCTCACACTCTGCTGCCACAGCCCCGCGTTGTGTCTCCCCAGGGAGTGCAGCCGGGTGAGGTAATGAGTTGTTAACCCCTCTACAACCTCCATGTTTAGACGTTGCACTGGTAGGAGTGGCCGCTATCGGAACCCTAATCTGATTGTTTTAGTAACCCCGTGGCCTCCCCAGATGGCCCAGCCTCCGAGCGGGTTTATGATAAGTGTACAGTTAATATCTGGCATACATAACGCCCCCCCCCCCACCCCCACCCCCCGCATCCCAACATACTGCGCCCCTCAAACTCTGCTCTCATTTCTCTCCACCACCCCCTGTGCTATTGTCTCTGACGAGTTCCCCCCGAGTGCCCTGTTTTATTTCTTTATTTCACTCAGCTTTTTAAATTCCAGAATCCATTTCTTTTGCCCCCCCCCCCCTTTTGCCCCCCCCCCCCCCCGGGGCACAAAGGGTGATGGTGAGAGACGGTGGAGCAAATTAAATTTGGTCGGCATCTTTTGCGCCCCTCGGCCGTGGGCACTGCGGAACAGTAGAAGGACGACAGGGGCAAAGAAAGCTCAGGGTAAAAGCCCATTTCCCCCTGCGTTGCCGTCTCCTTCCTCGGGGTCTATCGCCGGGTAACACCAACACCTCCATCCCCGCAGCGCTTTCTAATTTTCCTTTTCTTGCTTTCCCCCGTCTCGCTCCGACGGCTGCCATTCCGTCTCGAGCAGTCTAACCTGAAGGTCTCTATGCTCTTTCTACCACCGCTAACACAGTCTGACCTAGTTTATTAGTTTGGGTCTAGTGAATCATTAATCGAGGTTATCTAACTGTTCCTGTAATGATTCCACAGTGACTCGTGTGTCAGTGCCTCTCTGTGTTCATAGCTGATCAAGACGCCGTACCCCCGTGTTCCGTGCTCCACATTTGTTCTCGGATCATAAGCATCTTAAAAGAGAAAAAGCGCTGTCCCTCAAGCCAGACTATATGTTTAATAGGTGTGCCGTGCACTGTAATATGTCATTGTGTCAAAGCACAATATGTGGACTAAGTGCACTGAATGCAAATTAATCTTGTGGGATGGCAGCAGCTGAAAAGAGTGCGGTTTATGGGGGGGGGGAAGCGTAGGGAGGGACAGAAGGAGGGCTAATAGTGGCGACAGAGAGGAGAGGGAGAGAAAAGAGCATGTGAGGAGGAGGAGGAGGAGGTGGAGGGATGTGGGATGTGGGATGTAGTCATCGCCAGGCCCATTCATCATGCAATGCCTGCTGGGATGCGCTGGGGTCAGTCCCGCACAACACAATTACAGCCTGTTCTAGTGTGTTGTGCTCGACTCCACAGTGCACCGACTATGTTCTGTTGTCTTTTGTTAGCTTTCCTCTGTTCCAGCGCTCTTGTTTTCCACTTTGCCTGCTTTCTTCTCCGCTCTGCTCTGTACGTGTCTGTTTAGCGGCAGCTTCCTCACCCCCCTTTTTTGGGGGCGGTTCCCTCCCCCCCCCCCCCCCCCGTCTTATGTACTTTTGAACTTGCTGCTTGAGCTATCAGGTGCATGATTAGTTGAAGTCCTTTTGAGCACAACATCACAATTAGCTGAACAATTGTTGCGCTTTTCTTTGTTTATTTCAGGCTTAAATCTCACCCTTGGTATTTGTTATCTTTTTTTGTGTGGTTTTGTTACAATTGATTGCTGCAGTTTTCAGATATGCAATCAGGTACCTGCCAGGCTGTCGTGCCTCACCTCTTTCATCCACATCTGAACCGAAGCTTCTTGCTTGAATCATGTGATTGACAGGCCTGGTCAGCATGCGGATGTGAGATGCTTGTAAGCATGTTGTTTACGCTGCCTGTTTGACAGTCCTCCATGAGCACACAGATGTTTCCAGAAAGCTGTAAATCTCTGCTATGAGCTCTAATGTCAGCTGACAGCATATCTGATTGTGAGGATATCCCTGTCTTCCTGTCTGTCTCCTCTTCATGCAGTGCAAAAGAGTTTCCCTGCGAGGGAACCGTCTTTTGCTGGTCTGAATGTTTAGATGAAAACATCACACAGGGAACAAACAACAACAGCAACTTTTGAAGGTTGATCCACATATTGTTGACACCATCACAGGGCATGGCACGACTTGATGTTGCTGCATAGGCGCCTCTGTCTGTCAGGTTGTGTTTTAAGGAGACAAACTTTACATTGAAGGTGTCAATTGACAGTGATGTGTTTTCGTTTCATAAAAAAAATAAATCCAGGGCTGGGCAACAACACAAGTACCTAATTATCTCAAAATATTTTTCAACTATTTTGCAACTAAGAACTATTTTGGTAATCTGTTCATTTGTCATTAATCAGTTAACTTGATAAAAAGAGAAATTGAAGCAAAAAACGAAAAATATATTTTCTTGTAGTGAATTTAAATATCTAACTTCAGCAGAGATATGCCTTGCTGTTTAACCTTTACCTGATCAATTGATTTCTAAAGATTATAGTAATAGATTACTGGAATAAGTGTTTGTGCTTACATTATCATCAGTGGCAATAAAACAAAGGTTCAATACAAATTGGTACATCACTTAAATGCTTTGTGCACACGGAGGATGTTCAAAACAAATCTGTTTCAAATGAAATAAATAACTGTCTATAAAGTATGTGTCTTAAAACTTGTGACATGGTGTAATATATTGTTGTACATTTCAGAGAAAACACATTTTTCATTAAAAAGCTGATAATTGAAATACTTTTGACAATACAGTTGATAAACTGAGGTAGTGTATTTGAAAACTACTATGTAACAAAATGATCAATCTAATTGTTCAAGCTGTAGCTACAACAATGTAAACAAAACTGCTTCACTACATACAAACAGGTCAGACTGTGTTGTTGCCCTGTATAGTTGATGGCTTCTTAACGGGTGAGTTATATCAGGTTTCTCTGAGTTTTAATGATGGTTGAGGTTCCTACTCTCCAGTTTGGACTCGCATGACAAATTGTGCCTTTCTGATAAATGACGTTATTGCAACTCGCTGCGTTTTGTAATATTTCTTGTTGATTATAGTGGAACATTGTGCATCTGTTTTGTTGATTTCTGATTCTGTGCCTCAAAGGTCATTTTGAAGGTATACCTGCTAAAAAAGATTTGATGAAATGACAAACACTCACTGTTCTGCTGCTGTTGACTAACAGCCTGAAGGTGCGCTTCGGGCTCAGAGGAAGCCTCACACTCTGCTGCCACAGCCCCGCGTTGTGTCTCCCCAGGGAGTTGTTAACCCCTCTACAACCTCCATGTTTAGACGTTGCACTGGTAGGAGTGGCCGCTATCGGAACCCTAATCTGATTGTTTTAGTAACCCCGTGGCCTCCCCAGATGGCCCAGCCTCCGAGCGGGTTTATGATAAGTGTACAGTTAATATCTGGCATACATAACGCCCCCATTTTGAAGGTATACCTGCTAAAAAAGATTTGATGAAATGACAAACACTCACTGTTCTTCAGAAATGTACTTACGGTACAAACAAGTGTTTAATTAAGCTCTAATAAAAAGCTTTTTTGGTTTGCGTCAGAGCTTCGTTGTGCTTGTTGAATAAAAGATTTGCAGCAGTTGCCAAATAATTCCTGAGGTCACAGGAGTTTACTTGCTCACCATGCATTGGGTGGTGACTTGGCTGACGGGAACTAATAGGAAGCCCCCAGATTGAGTGAAAGAATGACAAATCACTGCCAGAAAATGAAACGGTTTAAAGAACCGAGCATCTGGAAATGATTTGGAACAATGGGTTGTCTTCAGCAGGCTCCGTGTCTAACTGTACAGATGCCTCTCTCAGACTTTCTCCTGAGATAAATGGGGTAGAACGTTGTTGACATGGAAGGATCGATGTGGCGTTCTACGAGTTGACATTTACCTACAAACGTATTGCTGATTCCAGAGCTCCTTTTAGACATGCTCTGAACTCTGGACAGTTTGCCAGAGGGGATGAATACAAGAGCACAACCAAACTTTAAGTCTTCCTGACAGGGTCCGAGTGAAATGTCTGGGGAATATTAAAGTTACCCCTCTGTAGGTTTACAGTAGGAGGATATACTGTGAGTGAGTGGCTGTTGTGGTAACAAGTGGTGGTGCCATCCACACAGGAGCGATATTGTTGTATACATAACACAGTGTGTGACATAAGCAGTGCCAATGTCCTGTAGAGACAAACACTCTGCTTTCTGCACTAAAATCAACACGTTAAATCTTGATGAACTAATAGTCATATGATTCAAAATTAAAACCATCAGAAAATGAATGAATTCCGTCAACAACAAAAACGTCTCATAGAGGAAGTATGGAAGATGTCATTTTCAGTGGTCATGATTTCTTTGCAGATGTGGATGACCAGCCCTTTCAGAGTCTTCTGTTGATATCTCCCCGAACCAGAACATTGGCGTCATTAGTATGACCTCAACAGTATTATTTTGTAAAACCTTATTTTGATCGTTTTTTTTCTGATTCTTTTCAATTGAAAAAACAACATATTGATCCTTTAATCCTGGGAGTGTCGAGTCATATCACTGATGTCCTTTACCCACTGATATGTGGTTTTACTGAGTGACTAATCACTTAGGTGCACGTCAAAGGTCTAATTCTGATCATAAACATCCACATCGTCCCACAAAGGTTATCAGTGCGTTGCAACATTATATGAAAATCCGTTTTAACGAAGCTCAACACAATTATAGGTGTGTCTGTTTCAGCAAAGACAGAGAGAATTATGGATCTCTTATCGTTGGTAGAAATAATGATCTGATGCACATCAAGTGAGGAAAACAGGATTCTGACTTTAATTGAGCCTGGCCTTTGAGCTCCTTCTTATAACGACCACTTCCAGTAATAAACCCGGCCAAATGTCTATTATCTAGGACAATGTCTCACCACATCCCATGGCGACCCTCCAGGTTGTCATGTACACCTGCTCGGCGCTTCCCAAACATGCTCATGGCGCCGTCTGTCTGTCGAAAGGTTCTCTCTTTGTGAGCCCGGGCGAAGATGAGGCCAGGGCAACATGTGACAAACATGTCACTCTTCACCTAATTGTGTTGATTCGGAGTTTGATGTCGGTGTTTTCGGTGGTTCATCTTCTGGGAGCGAGGAAATGGCGGCGTCATCAAGGGACACGGCACAGCTAATTAGACTTGTGTAGGCTGCCGTGTGTGAGGGGAGCGGCGGGCGAATGGAGAGGAAGCAGAACATAATGCAAAAAGGAAAATGGAGAAAGGCCCCCCCCCCGCCCAATATTTGAAAGAGTTTTCTCATTGAATGGCTTTGAAAGTCACTTCAAAAACATCAATATCTGGCATATTCTTTGAATGCAGCACCAGAGTGACGGCCGACAACTGGAGGAAAATCTTTCTGCCTGACATTTCAAACGCTATACCAACTCACTCCAAGTTACACTCGTAGCGAATGGCCAACTGATAGAATAACACTGTTTTTGACTTCATCCTCCCCCAAGTGAAGCTGTTAGTAGGTTCGACTGATTAGGGCCTGAAGCCACCGGCTCTCAATTAGACGGCAGACAAAGCTTCAGCCCGAGCTGCTGGAAAATCAGAAGTAATGAATTAGTGATAGAGGTTTTAAAGACAACACCATTAGAGGGAGGAGGTGGACTGCTCCTGCCTCGCAATTTGCCAAGTAGTTTAAAGTTTAATGGAACGCCAGCGAATTACTTTTGATCTCTTTTTTGAATTTTTGCTCTTTTACTCCTTCGCCTCGTCCCCCGTCTCCCGCCGGCTCCCGGTGACAGAAATATTAACCTGGTCCTCACAGCGGTGTCCTCGCGTGACCCGCAGAGTTGTCTAATATGAGGAGTGGTCAAACTGCTCCGCCGCTCGGGGTCTGGAGCTTCACTGAAGCCCGTAATGCATTATGACTCCTCCATCGCTCAGGGGCGGGGAGATCAAACCGTATATTAAGATTATGTTGCGAGCTGTCACACACCACTTGGGTTAAGAAGTTCTATGCCAGCAGAAATTTCTGCAGAGTCACACTCTGGTAGTTTCTTTCTTCTTCTTCTTTTTTTAAAGGCTGCCTGAGGCCATGTTTGATTTTGTGTTGGATTCTGACCCTTTGCCAGAGATATCTGTCCAGGGCTCCTCCCCCGTATCGACCGGCATAAGCACACATTGCACACCCCCCTGCCTGCCCGTGTCCTTCTCTTTTAGTGGAGGGAGCTCGGTGCTGTCACCTGAGGGATATGCTGCGTGCTGGAAAGCTGAGTGATGCAGGGCAGCCACAGATCCTGGGTTGGTTCAGCTGTTGTGTCCTGTGCAGACAGGGTGGGCACAGCATGTCTCCGTCTCTGTTATAGGAGCAGTCATAAAGTTTGGCAAGACGTTTACTGTTGGCAAGGATGCTCGAGTGACTCCGTAAATCTCACGTCAGCATCATGGTGGCCCTTGAGCTGCGGGCGAGTCTGAATTCACCCTGTATGAATCCATATGCATTGTTTATTGGTAAATAAACACTCGGCCCTTTCCCCGGGTGCCTCCGCTAAACAGGCCCGTCGTTAACCTCTTGTTTTTCCAAAGACGTCGGTTAGTGGTCATGGTTTCTTGACCGGTGTGGTTTGTCTGAGGTCGTCTGTGCGAGTGACACCAGGGAGCTATTCTCTCCTCTCCCGATTCAACATCGAGGTTTTTTCACCATAAACAAAGTATTCTGTGGCCACAAACATCACACGAAGCCAAACTGTGATGACATCACACTGATCGAACTCATTTTGTGCACAAACAAACAGCATAACAACTCGGCTTATGAAATGAGCAGAATAGATTGAACAGAGAATATTCAGACCATTGCACTTTAATTTGTCTTTTTGGATTCTCGTCCAATTAAGAATGTTTGTCAGAGATAAAGAAAAGGTTTATGCTGCAATTTCACAGTTCACGTCGCGGATGCTTTTACACAAGCGGCAATCTAGACGGGAGGAGCGGGATAAGTGTTGCAAACTGCCCGAAGTCCTGCTGATGACACGCTGCGTCGAGGCAGCGCGAGTATTTTTTTTTTATGATACAATTTTCAGTCGACCTAAACACTAACATCTGTAACAACATCAGATTTCTCAACACCCTCTGCTCTGCTCTCTCTCTCTCTCACCTGCCTCCATTATCTCAGGAAAACACTCTTTACTCCCTTGTCTGGAGAAGAAGAGGTTGCAGTGAGCAAAGAGACGGGATGTTACAAGTCAATGTGACTGCAACACAGATCTGTCTGTAGCACCTGGGTAATGAGCATCATGTGTCTCCCCCCCCCCCCCCCCCCCCCCCCCCCCCCCCCCCCTCCCCCCGTTGTCCCCCCCCCCCCCCCCCCCCAGCTGTCACTTCACCCTTCAGCAGCCTTACCCATTCACTTGATGCAACGGTGACATCACCCCTCCCCTTTCCATAATGGCATCCAGCCTTCCTCTTTTGCTCTCATCAGCTGCTTGCTCAAATTAGATGAGGGTGATTTCAATAAAGTTACTGTCGTCCTCACCCCATTAGTTATATTAACACTCGGATTCCTCCCCTGGAGTCGTCTATCCATCCGTCTTTCACCGGAGGAGAGGGGCTGTGGGGTGGTTGGGGGGGGGGGGAGCAATCCTCTTCTTTTCATGGATCTATGTAACCTAGTTACTGAGGCCCAGTAGGCAAGGCCAATCAATTAATGAACAAAGGAGCCGGCTCACTGAGCAGCGGCGCGAGTCTAGGACTATAAACAGGGTGCGCCCAAAAACATGGTCGCTGTCAGTTGAGTGCTCATCTGATGGATGTTGCGTTGCTTTGTTGTTGTGCGCGCGCGTGTGTGTGTGTGTGTGTGTGTGTGTGTGTGCGCGAGCACTGCATCAGAAGAGTGCGAAGCCGCTGGATACCTGTTGGAGCGCAGCAACCCGTCACTGTGGAGGCGTCTCTGATTGACAAGAGCAGTAAAAGGGAAAGAGATGAATTTAGACGTTTTTTGTTGGAAAAGCTTAAAAACATCGTTTCTCAGTGTTTCATCGCGCTCGAGATTAATGGACTGTGGCATGTGCTGCCGCTGTGCCGAGAAATAAAACATTTCGTTCATTGTTTGAAAACCTCCTGCTTCCCTCAGACAAAATGTGGAGGTGAGCTCACAAATTATGGATGTTGCCAAAGGTCAAACATCCACGTTTAGTGCTTCTGATCGGTCCCCCCTGGCAACAGGCGGACTTGGATGGACGGCCCCCCTCCTCGGTCCACCTGTGTTCTCTCACCATCTTTCACCACATTCTCATCCCTGCCTTTTCTCAATACCTTCTTTCATCCCACCGAGTCCCTTCCCCCCCCTTTCCATTTGTCTGCGCTTTACCTTTTTCCACCCCCACATCCCTCCATTCCACCCCTCTTCTTTCTTTTTCTTCTTCTCTCCGGCCTCGCTACCCCTCTGTCATCCGCCTTTTCCCTAATCTGGATTTTGGTCCCCGGCATTCCCCTCCCTGGAGTTTCCAGCTCTGTCTCCCAGAGTGTGAGATCAGGGAGCAGGCTGTTGTAACAAGCTGTTGAATAATGTAAGCACAGGGCAATAGGCCAGAGGTTCAGTTAACCCTCTGATCTCCGATCACATAGTGGGTGAGGCGGACACATCATAAATGACAGCTCAACAGCAGGGGAAAGCAGCCTCAAGGCTTTTCTTTTTCTTTTTCTTTTTTTTTTGCTTCCGTCCTCTTCCCTCCCTCATCCGAAGGCCAACATTCTCCCGTCCAGTTTCATCGTCATGGCATTTGTCAGCAGGAAACGCAGCGAGTGTCCCTACTCTTTGTTATTCCAACATTGATCTATAATTAAAGGCTTAGAAAAGGCGAGGCTGAATAATTGATGCAGGAGCAAAGATGTCATGGCATCCTGAACCTGATCGTACGGAGTATTTTTAGATTAAAGATTTACTAGTTTGCTTTCTTCCTAGTTGTCTAGTTCGGTCTGCGCTGACACGTCGTGGCACCGCGCTCCTCTCTGACTGCGGAGCTCACACAGTACCTCACCCCAGTGTGTGCGGATAATGTCACAACACAAGGCCACGGTGCGTGGAACGCTCATCATAAATCCTCGGTCGTAGTCAAGGTGTATGCATGTCACCAATTTATATCAATTAACAGACTGAGTCAAGCTTTTTCAGTGTCCAAAACAGCACAGTCAGCACAAAGGTCTCATTAACCCGTTGTGATCAATGGGGCCCCGCCCCTCTCTCTGAGTGCCTCCAGTTACCTTCGGAGACTCATATCCTCAGGCGAGGGTGTATTGATCTGCCCGCCTGATTGGAAGCTGGAGCTACTGGGGGATGTTTTGGAGAGGAAGGTGGGAGGGGCGGCGTCAGGGGGGGGGGTTTCTTCACGGCTGGATCAGCTTACTACATCCAGCCCCCCCCCCCCCCCCCCCCCCCCCCCCCCCTCACCAAACACTTCCGTCAGCACACCTGTTACAGCGAGCAGGAGATAGTCGAGAGCGAGTGGAAACGGCTGCTCGTGTTCTCTGGAGAGCAAATGGCCGAGAGGCGTATCAAATGAGAAATGTGTTACATGGGGTCTTTGGTGACGGCGTGTGCCTGAACCGCACCGGCTTCAGCAGCTGCTGGTCTGTTATGGATGCGTGGCAGGAAGCAGGTTTTAGATTTTATGTGTGTATAAAACACCGCGTGAGAAGTCTGCTCTTAAGATTGGGCTTTTGGACCCATTAACCACTGCAGAGGCACATGCATGTAGTAACACATCTGAGGACACACCGACAGTTAAAGTCTGGATCTGTGTGTGTGTGTGTGTGTGTGTGTGTGTGAGTGTGATGCTGCAGAATTGCATGCATGCAGTCCAGAGACGGATTGGCCCTGTGTGGAGAGACTTCAGTCTCCCCTCTGTGTGAAAAAGTTTGTTTGTGTGTGTGTGTCACGGTAGGATGCACTGCAGTTGTAGAGGCAGCGGTGAAGGGGGGGGAAATGGGAAGAGCCAGCACAGGAGACAGAAGCCAGATAGACCTGTCAGCTCGGTGACACCTACACATGCCTCACCCTCTGGTCCTGGATGACAACAGAGGAGGGGGAAGCAGCTCGGCTCCAGGGAAAAGTTCCAGCGCTTAGAGTTAAAGGGCTGAAATGGATCCAGTCTGAAGCACAGACGGAAGCGGCGAAACGGGGAAATGGGCGCACAGTGGGAGGGTTGAATTAGTTTCTCAAAAGCGCTTTATCTTATCCGCTGAAATCCTCAGTAGTAGACATGTTTTTGAAGAGTTATGGCTTCCATTACTTTCTTGCTCCCAGAACGTGGTTGAAGATGATCAGATGGGGGAGCTGAGACAACTTTTATGAATCATAATTCGCACTTGTTCCAGAATCTCAGCCATTTTCTATGTTTTTCTGCTCCCACTGATTATTTTGCCATGAGAGCAGCCTCGATGGGTGTGTTCAAACAGGTCGATAAGGACACTTTACTGCACTGAAACATCATCAGCAGGTTTCAAGTCTTTAGATCATTCACTGTTGTGTTTGGATCATGTTTGTGCAGTTACAGTCCAAGTCAAGGTTATCTGTCAAACTGCACTGTTTTATTTATTTCCAAGGAGTCATATTCTGCTTTATCTGTTGCCTTTGGTGGGTTGTATGGGTGTTCTGTGTTTACTTGAGGCATTTCAAGTTAAAAGCCCCATCGCTCTGCATGCTATTTAGCACTGAGACATATTTTCAGAAGCTGTTGAAATGCCTCGTCTTCATTATTCTTCCCGTTCAAGCTGATGTTTCTGTGGCTGTCAGCATGTGATACATCATCGAGTGGCACTCCTCTTACATCACTGGGCCAGCTGGCCATTCAGAGGGCACTGCACTGACACAGGCACAATTTAGAATGTATTGAGAATGTTCAAACCTTTTGTACGTATTGAAAAAATAGTAAAAAAACAAAACAAAAAAAGGTCTCCTTTGATATCTACAACCTGTCTTGCCAAATAGCTGTGGTCTGGTCTCCTCTCAAAGTGAAATCCTCTGAGCTTTGTTTCATATTCTGCCTGATGCCCTCAGACGATGGCTCACTGAGATGTCACGTCAGTGTTTCTCGTCTCTGTTTTCTCTGTGGCACTCTGCTGTACAACGGACTGGTTAATCACCCAGGCAACTGTTCGCTGAGCACACTGTCTTCCCATCTCTTAGCCACGAATCCCCCCCCCTCCCCTCCTCCGCCCCACTGAGTCTGACGACTGGCTGCAGAGCCTTTGGTGGCCCTCACACCGGTGTCCCTCAGTGCGGAGATGGTCAGTGTTTGAGACAGTTCTCCCACAGCTGTGCTCCTCAGATTCAGACATTCTTAACAGCTGAGCTCACTGTGCTGCACGGCTGCCGGCTGCTGCATCTCCCAGCTATGGGTGTGTTGCTACACACATTTGATAGTAGGTGTCTACTTAATAATCGGCTTTCACATCTTAATGACACACATTTGCCGCCCATTCAGTTTATTATGCAACCTCTGAGGAAGGGCTTTTGTTATCGCGCCCCTCAAACACGTATTCGTCTTTCACTAATATCTGCCAGAGACATTACGTTTCTCTTACTGTCTTTTGGTTTGATGCTTTGTTTTGCCGGACTAAAAGAACAAACATATTCCCATGTTTTTTGGCCAGTTTTCTCTGAAAAGAATGAATTGATCAGGAATATAAATAATGTAATTATGCATAATGCATAGGGAATCCACATCTAAGGCGGGAGGTTCATGCTGCAGCTTGTTTGTATTTAATGAAACTCTCGGGTCTCGCTGATTGATGGATTTGTGGGTTAGGCTTTTTCATCTTAAGGTCAAATCTTCATTGAGCTAATATTACATCACAGTAAAAGAAACGGTGTGAGGCAGCCCAGTGCCATCATTTGTGAAAACTGAAAATAGCCCAGCTTGATTGTGGCTATGTTTCCGAAAACACTTTATGATAGAAAACAGAAAGTGGAGGAGGGCTGAGAAAAGCTGGAATGAAGCATTGGTTTTAAAACAGGATCTGAAATAGGATTCTAGAGTGAGGCTACAGTGGGGAGTGTAATTACTGCTATAAGACGATCATGAGGATGGGTGTTGGGAGTTTTCGTGCATTTAGTTTTTGCAATTAACTCAATGGGGGCATGTGTCAAGTGTGTGCTGTTTGTTTATGTAAAGCACACTGTGTACAGCCCTCTCAACAAATACCCACTTCCAGCCCTTATCTGTTGTCCCTGATTGTGCTTTGCAAAAGCAAGCTTATGATCACCAATGAGTTTTTATGCAGGAGGAAAAATCCTATCTTTTGATCTCGCAGGCAAAAATATGGGCAGCAAAACAGAATCTCATCTCTTGTGTCAGCTATTCTTGCTCTTCATGGTTTTCCCATGGGGATGCATTTCTGCTGCGCGAATCACAGTCGGATCAGTGCGGGCTGTTTCTTATCTGGACATGAAAGAAGGGAAGATGGAGGAGGGAGGTGTGAATTGTAGGGGAGGTAGGGGCTCCTCTGGGAATGATAATACCTGAAATTCACTAGGCGGCCTTTCGAATCTAGCTCATCATCATTTCATGAGCAGGAATTGTACTTACCCCTATTACAGCCCAGGTTACATCCTCTGCTCTGCTGTTTCCCTGCAGCCCCTCGCTGACTGATCCAGTAAATTGGACACTTACATCGTGTATATACGTGCGTGCCACAGCCCACGTTACCGCACGCCTGCCGTTTCATTAGTTTGATTGTTTTCTTTTAATTCGTCCACCGTCGTCACGAGCGTTGTTGTCGTTTGATAGCATCTCTGGTTCACGTCGGGTCAGCAGATCTGTTATTGCTGCTCTGCCGCAGGTGTAACAGTCTTAATAAAACAGTTGTGCTTAAGTCAGAGTTTCCATGGCGCTTCGGATTGGTTTTCTGCGCTGAATAGGCAGTTGATTTGATCGGCAGACCTCGCAGCGTGAAATGAAACCACACTGACAACTGCTGTTATCTCGACTTGCCTCTCCCACTAAGAACACCAACCCCCGCCCCCCCCTTCCCCAACCTCTGTATTCATCCACACAGACGAGATTTATCCGTGAAGCGCACGGCTTTTACATCTGACTGATGTATATTGTCTGTATGTGGAGAGACCTATTACAAATTCTCAGCGGACCCATTGCCCTGCCCGCCATGCTTCCTTGTCCTTCAGCAGCATCCTGAGATGACGGTAGATAAACAATGGGAGCAAACAGTCACTCCCAGCAGCATTGATCTGGCTGGCCCGCCCCTCCCTGCTCCAGCCAACTACGCCACATTGATTCCACCTACACTCAATTTATATGAAAGCCCCTCTGCCCCCCCCACTCCCCCCCTCCACCAGCACTGACAAAAGTGATAAATGACCAGCCCTTTCCTCCCTCTGCCACCACCTCCCAGCGCCTTGCGTTGGCTGTCCGAGACACTACAAGCCTATTTCTGCTTTCATAGACCCAATAGAGTCTGCTCCCCCTTTTTTCTCACAAGTGTACATTTTCATTTTTAGCAGGGACGAAGGCGGGAGAGGCGAGGGTGGCATTATTCATTGCTCATAGGCTCCTCCTATAATTTCCACACATAAACATGTCACCAGTGTAATTTCAGCCCCACAGGACATCCATATGCATGATGTCAAACCTTCAGAAAAAGACGAATGAAGAACATAATTATTTATTTCGCACGGCGGTGGCTGCTGGGTAATAATCTGCATTGTCACTCAAATGAAATCATATGCTATGGCACGAAAGCGGGGGTCAGTTGTTTCTTTTAATTGTCGGCCTTATCAGTCTATTCTCTCCATGTGTGTATGTGATTAGTCTGGACAGACCGTAATCACATGAATGAGGTTGAAGTTAATCTCCATAAACAGATTGTGCATGTTGTCAATATGCAGAATCGGTTGGCGAGGGACAAGAATCTGAGACTCGTTTGACCAATCGCATTTGAGCCAGCTTTGGTTCCCCACAGGTCATTAGTCTGTGTGACGAACACATGGATCAACTGCCATTCTGTCATTCAGCTGCACGGACTTTGTCAGCGATAGTTTTTAATCCAAATCAACCAAAGTCTTCAAGACCTCAAATGCATTCAAAAGATCCCTTATTATTGTACCAAGACCTTGGAATCAGTACTGATGTCCTCTGATACTTTTTTGCAGGACCGTACTGTTTCAGTAATAATGCCAATACTTTTGGCTTTGGTCACCAGTGACGGTGGGGGGGGGGGGCTTCAGATTTGGCTTCAGGTGCGAAAGGCTAAATTGGTTCTCGTTGGTGCAAACAGTTCATTTGGTACTATTAGTAATGCAGACGTGTGCTGCAAATGAAAGATGGTGTCCTAGTCCAATCATTTCCCAGTCCACACAGGAAGCCCCATGATATTGGCGCTTACCCCCAAAGGACTACTTAGTCACGAGATGATAGGCGATTGGCTGTGAGATTGATTCGTCCATGACACCTCAACTGTTTGGATCTGTCCTCACGTGTGAATGATGGGATCTCAGCTCACTGCAGTGGTTCCAATCTATGTCTTTCCTCTCTGTCGCCCTTGACTCCCTCACCACTGCTAATAAAGGTCTGCGCTATACAAATGATTTTGTTCTTGACTGTCTTTATTGTACAGATCCTCTGTCCCCGTGCCTGTAAATGGGGCGCAGAGTGTCTATAAATAGATTTAGTACTGTGCTAGTGAGCTGCTGGAGGTTATCAGCAGGAGAGGGGTTTGTGTGTTACACGTGTGTGTGCGCGGTTCTTTTTATGTGCTGTATGAAGGTGACCAAGGCTATTGATGAAGGTTTCACTCTTGCCACCCTTCCCCATGTCCCACGGGGGTAATACCATTGAGGAAAGTCTCCATTTCACTTCTTGGCTCCATGCCGCTCCCTAACGACCCATCCTCGCTTAGACTCCACCCCACCACATTCACATTTTTCCCAGTTGCCCCTGCAGCTCATCCACACTGCTTCTCCCACTGTGAGGTAATCCATTTTACACTACCTTGCGCTCTCAGATCCCTCCTGTCCCTATAGCTGCTCCTCGAGAGCGTAGATCTGAAGAGGACGGGAGGTTTGGAGTCTTATCTAAGATGAAGAAGACTTGGGAAGTGCCATGTATATTTTATTCTCTGCCCTCTGTTTTTTTCATCTTGGTCCTAATCATCCCCACATTATATGAATGCATGATCATGCCATTTTGCCTGTGCCTGCTCAGCTTATCCAAATGATGATATCTGTGTTGATGGGATCTGACATGATCCTTCGAATGGATGCTTAAAGGTGGGACCCTGCTCCGTCTGCTGGAGAGTGTACAGCTGTGGTATGAAGACACCCTGATTCTGTTCGGTTGATGATTGCTCTTTGGATTGAAGATGAGTCTGCCTCTTTGGCCCATTAGGGTCTTGACGAATAACATCGCAATCATTTCAATTATGACAGAGCTGGGATGAGGTTGAGGTGTTCAAGGAGGCCCTGAGATGTAATTGGAGGGGCATGGGCGAATTCAGGAAAAGATATTTCCCCCCTGTGAAATTGCCTCAGTCTCTGGGACGGTAAATTGAGGTACTGAAAAATGATGTGATAATTCAGCCGCACGGTTCGGTGGAGGGAATGGTCTGAAAGTCACTTTCTAGAGAATTAGAAGGCAAAACCATATTCCTCTGGCGAGCCCCCTGTCCTTCATGCGGTGGCATGAAATGAATTGATGAGACAGAGGGAGAGAGAAGTGTCGGTGTAAATGTTTGCAGCTAAAATAAAACTGCCTGCTTGCGCATTCAGATCTGCTGAAGGGTCGGAGGCAGGAGCCGGAGTGAGGATACGCCACCACGCATCCCACATAACTTCACGGCCTGGGCCTTTAATCACGGCACCCACAATGGATGCATGAAATGGAATTTGAATTTCAGATTGATTGATTCTATATTGATGAATGCCAGGACTGGCTTGAACAAAAAAAAAAGACCCATCCTCTTCAAGATGGCAAGCTCTTGCTCCTCTCTTGTGCTTGTTTGTTGCTTTAAATGTGCTTCAAAAGAAATATGAAACATTTGCTTTTTGAAGTTTAATCTCTCACTGGAGAGGGTAGGAGGCTGAATGCAAATGCAGAAATGTTCTGTAGCTTTGCTTCTTCCTGCGCATGGTGGAGAATCCAAACACAGTGGCTGTTGCTGCGGTTGACGGCAGCCGCAGCCCCTCAATCTGCGGCATTTGTTGCCTGGGGTTTTAGTGAAGGCCTCTAGATGAACAACACAAACACCATCAAAATAAGAGTAGGAGTGAGGACTCGCAGCATTTGACACCTCTCTTACAATGTTTGCTCCTCGCCTCCCTCACTCCGATTGTGTCTTCTTTCTTAATCCCCTCAAGGCATCGCACACAGTAACAGAGCTGGCATAAGCACATTTGGTACTGTTTGCAGTGTTGAGATTAACAGGATTACAGATTAGGGATTACGCTAGCCTCATTCATACCCGTTTAACCTTGACCCATGCCCCCTTTGGAAGGCCTCAGATGGTCAGCCTGAGTCTGATTTTGTGTTTGTGAAACCCCAGCATGACAAACAACAAAGGTCCAACCCATATTTGTTCGGGAATAAACACAAAGCGTGTGTTTTGGATTGAAGATCCTCTAATGAGTCTCTGGGGTCCGTGTCCGCTCTGATCCAGCCTCTTTGGTGCATTTGCATCATTACGCAGGTAAAAGTGACAGTACCCAACGGTTGCCTTTTGATGAGTGTACCATGGGTTTGCCCACTCTCCCTCTCCGCGGTGTCCACACCTCTGGGCGCAACGCAACTTTGGCATTTCC
This sequence comes from Chascanopsetta lugubris, assembly GCA_016785325.1. NCBI lineage: Eukaryota > Metazoa > Chordata > Actinopteri > Pleuronectiformes > Bothidae > Chascanopsetta > Chascanopsetta lugubris. Next base: position 29,323 of record JAFBJT010046454.1, on the reverse strand, counting down.
AGGGCGAGTGTGCGGTTGCCAGTGGACCATCGAGAGGGAGTGGAAAGGGGGAGGAGACGGGAGCCGAGGGGCTCAGAGGGTCCAGCTCTACTTCACAAGTTTATTTGTGGAAGGGATCACCTACAGCGAGTCTGACCCCGGCCTGACAGTGTTAATGTACTGACTCTCCTCACCAGCCCTGGGACACTTCGACTTATTCACACTTTAGAATACGTGTCATGGAGGCAGTGGGGGTGGGGGGGCGAGACGGGAGGTGTGAGGCTACATATGGCCAACCTTTGCAGTGTTTATCCAGAAAGTTGTTACAGCTGAGGAGCAGGCTCCGTCCTCCTGTTCCTCTGTGCCTCTCATTAATCTGCAGTGTGGCCCCCGGCCTGCCTCCCCTGATGTAGAGCGAGCGGGTTCAGAGTGGCCACCCACCCTGAGGAGAAGCATTAGTCCGCCCTCTCCACCGTCACCTGCTATTGTTTACTCCACCGCTTCTTTTTGTCGCCGCCGTCGTTCAGCGGCCATAAAACCAGGAGCCAAATATTTGGATTGACGTTTTCAGAGCTGTAAAACGAACGATTGCCCTTGGGGCTGAATTTCCTGCTCATTTCTCCCACCAATCTGTCTTTTTAATTGTGCATCATCACGTCCTCTTCCTCTGCCTTTGTCTCCACTTCCACTTAACATTTCTGAACATCTCGCCCCTTTTTTTATTCTTTTTATTTTTTTTTTTACTTTGCTATTTTCTCCTCTTATCTGCAATCTGCCAGCTCCATTTAGGGAGACGTATAATCCACATGTGCAATTACAGAGCTCATATTCGGTCTGAGCTCCCTCCATCATTGAGAATGAAAAGGTTGGCTATCAGAAACACATTAGTCTCCATCTGCCTCTCCTTTATGCATGAGTTAAGACACTGATCCTGGCTGGCAGACTGAGATGTGGCTCTCGGGCGCTGCACACCTTTTGGCTGCTCTTTACCTTGCGGATATGTCTCCTGGATATACCTCACATCAGCTTCTGCTAAACATGAAATATTCATGTTCCCCCTTCTTCCTCCTCTGCATCTTGGCATCTATTATTTCAGGGGATGGAGGAGCGGTTGTGGTTGTATCTTCTCAGGTATATACATGGCACATAAAGTAGAGGATACATTAGGTTGGGTAGACGTGCCGACATTTGAGATCCATTAGCCATTATTCTGTTCAGCCTGTGCCGTGTCCTCAGCTCCATTATGGTCTAATGTATTATACTCTCTGGTTAGCCGACACGATCTCCGGCCGTTTAACACTTCAGGCCTTGAGCCCTCTCTCTCTCTCGCTCTCTCTCTCTCTCTCTCTCCCTCCCCTTTACTCTCGCTGGCATCGCCCTCTTCCTCTCCCCCTCCAGTTGTCACTTTTCACATCACAGGCTGAAGGTCAATGTCGAGGTTGGGGGCGGGGGGCGGGGGGGGGGGGGGGGGGGGTCAAGGGGGGGGGGGGGGGGGGGGGGGGTCATCACCACCGCGAATTGGGCAAGTTCCATGTGTCCCTGCTCTGTTTGTGTTGTGTCTCTATTTAATCTGCTCACAAGCACCGTCAGCAGTGTTGCTAAAAGTCAAGGCAGAGTTCAGTGTCTTTATGCAAATGTTGGTTATATAATTCTTAAGTTTTTCAAGGCGTAATGTGTTTGAAATCAATATTGCATTATTACGACAGTCATCAATATTGCAGGGAAACATGATGATGAAAGCAAAATCTCAGACATATGCTGATGTCAAGGTAAATATCCCATGGCTAAATGGTTTTCATTTTGATGCATGATGCATTTACACCATGTTCTTTGGGAGTAGAACATTATTGATGACAACATATAATGCCAGTCAAACCTGGCAACCAGTGACTGTAAATATAGTGAAAACAAGTTACCAACAAATACAATCAATTTAAATTCTTGTGTATTTTTTATTTCTCAATTAATACATTTATGGTGGAGGTATGTTCTGTTTTGAGTTTGATTGTAGTTTAGCCTCTGTGAGCTTTAAATGCAAAATAAATACTAAAGTATTCCCACGTTGAATATATTTTTAAAATCTTCTGGATTGTAATCTTTCTGACCTAGTGAATCAGTCTTAATACCCATATTTAGTGAAAAGAATCTGTCTATACGTTTATTATTAAGCAACAAAAGAAGTTCTTTGCACCGTCGGCCAGTGAAAGCAGTCGGGCCTTTGCTGGTAGAAGTTGTCTCTTTCCTCTTCTCAGCTACCCTGTTTAGAGCAGCAGTCACTTCCTGTGGCTAATCATACGTTGATATGCCATGGCACGAACCCTAGCTCTCTCCGAAATGAACAAACAAGGTACCAGAAGAGGAGGAGGAAAGGGGGGGGGTTGTTTTTTGTCTGCTTAGCTGCGATACATTCTCCGAACGCCCACTGTTTCCTTCACGGTCTCGCTTCACATTAGAATCTTCCTCCTGAGGAAGAGAAGGCATGGACACGACTTAGAGAAATAAAAGTGTGCCCCCCCCCTCCCCCATAGCTGACTGTCCTCACTAGGAGATTTAAGGCGTCCTGTTAAGCTCGGCCAAGAGGGGACTGAGTTGTTCAGGAGGATACCGACCTCGACCATATTTAAAGGATCAGTACAGGAGCTTGATCCTCGGTGCCTGTCGCTCGTGTGTGTGTGTGTATGTGAATGATAACGACAACGATCGAGGGATTATCTTTATGGAATTCTCTTAGAAATAATGTACGATATAATCTCCTATCCGGCCGGGCAAAATCAATAATGTATCGATTGCGATGGCGTCAGATGGATGATTGTGGCCCACAGGATTGGCTATGCAGAGCACGATATGGTCACCCCCTGTATTTGTTTTTAGTGTTACTCACCTAATTAAACCCCAGTTTATGGTGAAACTGATAAACCCTTTGATGGCTTTATCAAATTCATTTTATGTCTGATTTGTGTCTGAAGAGTCTTTATGGGTTTGGTGGTCACCATTTAATGCGTCTGGGTTGAGAGGGTTGTGACGCGGCTCTAATGTGGTATGGAGGGTTTTATGTGTGTGGTTGTGTGGTTGTGTGTGTAGACGGGCTTGTTCCGTGCAAACGTAGCGTATAGCTTGGTCTCATTTCCTCCACCAGGCCTCTAAATGGAGGCATGATGTTTTTGTAAGTGACTAGCGCGCACGCTTCTTTCGCTGCATGTTGCACTTTTCACACTCGGCTCGATGAAGACTGGCTCAAGGGCTCGGTGTATGACGACAGGTCTGCAGAGGGAGGTCTGGGAGTGGGATGAGAGGGGTGGCAGGGTGGGGGGTTTATGTCTGTCAGAGGAGAGGACCCTCATTGTTGCCAGGTCTGTCTGTCACTGTCACCCTCTCCCCTGCTCTTGGATCATTTCCCTCCCATCAGCTTGTTTTTCCCCCGTCCCCTCTGCCTTCCATCTCACTGTCGGCGCTGCAAGGATTTTAGGGAAATAGAAGACGAGTGTCCCTGCGGGTGATGGCTTCACCACCGGACTGAATTGGGAATTGGTTTGCCCTGAGGCTTCGTTGTCACTCACATTCTGCTTATTGATTGTGTGGAGGCTGCATGAGTGGGTGATTTTTTTTTTTCCTATTTCGCCCTCTGTGTGTGTGTGTGTGTGTGTGTGTGTGTGTGTTGGCAGCCCCTACTTTGTGTAGGTGATAGCAAAGACTACTTTGGACTGAACTTTTGGAGCATTGGCACACACACACACACACGCACGTGTGTCTCCCACACGCTGCTGAACCTACACAGCAAATCAAATAGTGTTCTATAGAGTCTGACTCTGAGCCTCCAGACGTTAACATTATTTTCCTCTCTCGTGTTCTTTTCTAGGTCAGGGGCTTGGATCCTGAGGGGATGGTTTTGCTGAGATGACCTGTGTGACCCCACTTCCCTGGCGAGATCATTCTCCAATCGGACGGGTGCAACAAAATGTAGCAAATGGTCGACAGGTTCGCGTGATGGACAGGTGATGGAGTCTTCCATCAACTCTCTGCACCAGTGAGTCGGCCTGCCAGCCCCCCCCCCCCGCGAGGAATAAGTGTGCACCAGCGGTCCAAGGCCCCGCATTTCTTTGCCATGGTGACATAAGCAGCACTGCAATATGAGGGAAAGCCAACGTGAAACCGTCGCATTTCTTTCTCCAGTAGCTGCTGCCGCTGCTACGCCGACGCCATTTGTATTCAGCTAGACTGACTTTGTCGCCAATAGTCGCCGCCCGCTGTTTTCTGCGCACACCGAGAGACCGCCCCCAAGGCGCGTTGCTGGGTCGGTGAGGTGGAGCGGCGTGGCGCGAGACGATGCTTGGATGCGTGACGCGCCTCCGTCGGCTGGTCCGTCTCCTCCCCCTGCAGACCTCCCTCCTCCTCCTCTTCATCTTCTGCACTGTCAGCGTCTTCATCTCTGCCTACTTCCTCTATGGCGTCAAGCGGGAGCTGGAGCCATCGGGAGGGGGCGTGTCGGGAGCCGAGGGCGCCTCCGCCGACTCGGACGACCCGCGGGTCACGCCGTCCCGGCTGCTGCCTCTCCGGGGCGTCTCGGGGGGCCCGGGCGTGGACCCCGGAGGTGCCAGGACGGACCCCGTGGTTCTGGTGTTTGTGGAAAGTCAGTATTCGCAACTGGGTCAAGAGATTGTGGCCATTTTGGAGTCTGGCCGCTTCAGATACCGGACTGAGATCTCCCCTGGCAAAGGGGACATGCCCACTCTGACGGACAAAGAGCGTGGGCGCTTCACACTGGTGATTTATGAGAACATTCTCAAGTATGTTAATTTGGACGCCTGGAACCGAGAACTGCTGGACAAATACTGTGTGGAATATGGAGTGGGCATCATCGGCTTCTTCAAGGTTAGAATAACGGTACACTCCCTCTGCCCCCACCCCCCGCCCCACCATCCCCCCTGCGTCCTCTCCCTCCTCTCACTCACACCTTCTGCCCTGTCCATCTGGCTGCACGGTCTCTAAGGAGACGGGATTCGCAGGGTTGGAAAGACCTGCCCGGTTCAATATCATTCAGTCCCGCTGCAATGTTTTCTCTTGTATTCCGTCGTCCTTGTTGTAAAATCTGGCCTCCCTCACTCCTCTCGCCCAGTCTCTGGTTTCTCTTTCCGTGCATTCCTTCCCTTTTGTTTTATTTGCTGTGGATATCCACTCCCTCTCTTCTTCTTCTTCTTCTTCTTCTTCTATACCTCTCCCACTCTCTCTTTCTCTGCCAGTAATCCTTAGCGGAGCCTGGTTGCCCAAGGCCACTTTTTTCAGGTCTCATGGTTTTAATCACCATCTCTGAGCCACGGAAAGAATATAGAGAGAGCTACGGAGGCAGAGATGGTGGTGCAGAGGTGTCGGGAGGTGGAGGTGAAGGTCAGGAACGCCGAGTGGGATTCACCATCCATTGGGAGAGGGAGGAACCACAGTGAGGGTGTGCATCTCAATAACCTGGACACGCCACACATCTGAACAACGCTGTAAACAGGGGAGCTGGCGTGACTTCAGTTTATTAGGCACACCCAGTTATAACACATTTCTTTGAACCAACAATGTTGTTGAACTGTGTTGCAGCACGTAGAGCAGGCGACAGTATTGTTGTTTCATGGCTGATACTTATTACTTTTACAGTGCACTTGTAGGATTTTGAGGCATCTAGTGGATAAGATGAATGTTGCAACCGAGCAGTAACGATCCCTCCCCTCCTCCTAGTTTTTAGTTATTATTAAAAGTCATAATATATTTTATTTGTCCATTCAAGGCCCTTGTAAAACCTTGATGGCCTCTCCAGAGAGAAATGGCTCTCAATAACATAAAGTGCTTATTCTTAAGTAATTACAACAATGATTTATTGATTCAGGCAATTATACGGATGTACATATGACATTGTTATATTGATTTATAAATTCATCTTTGTAAATGGAAATCGGCACCGATAATTGACTATTCTATACGATAATACTATTTATACTATATGAATGTACATATTTTCCCACTTCATTTGAAACAACAAATGTTTGCCAAACTGCATTGGCACTCAATATAGCACATGCCTCCATTCTCCTTACGAAACCACAGTCCATTTAAATCCTCTGGATCCAATTCTGTATTTGGATCTGCACCAGACTGCACACGAGATATCACTCCCTTAAACAAGGCTGATTATTTTCATGTAGATCCATGAATCCTTCTCCGCCGGGAATCAAGGAAATTGTTTGAAGTCTCTCTCTCTCTCTCTCTCTCTCTCTCTCTCTCTGTCTCTCCATTTGTCCAGATCGGCACAAACATTTAATGGGCTCCTGTTTGGTCAGTTTGTTTTCCAAATTTCGAGGAAGTCCATTGATGTGTTTTTGTGTTCTGATGCTCACAGTCAGACAAACAGGGATGAAAACATGATGGTGGAGGTGATGGCAGAAACACACAAATATGACCAAACAACAACAACTGACACCACTTATATTTGTTTCCACAGAGAAAATAAACAATATGAGCTTTTTTTTTTTTGGTTTGGTGGAAAACTATTGTCACTC
>JAFBJT010046454.1:0-18702 GCA_016785325.1 Chascanopsetta lugubris | reverse complement strand
ATGAGGTCACCCTCCCCTCCTCCTCTACCTCTACTCCTCTGTCTCCTTCTAGGTTCAAGAATATCATCCGCCTGTGGACTGACCATCCTCCTCCTCCTGGCGTGGGACTCGGTGAGGGAGGCCTTGTTATAAATTGAGGAACTGACATGATCTCTCTCTCCCTCTCTCTCTCTCTCTCTCTCTCTCTCTCTCTCTCTCTGTCTCTCTCCCTCTCTCGCTCGCCCTCTCTCCCTCTCTGTTCGCCCCAACAAGAAAATGTCCCGTTTTACTCCCCGCGCCCCCCACATCCACCATGCGGACAGCACAGTTGGCCCCTCATCTCCCCCAGCCAGCCTCCGCCGCTCTTGCACCCCCAGCACATTGTTATTAGCCAGTGTAAACACCAGTCACCTTTAAACCATGTTGGATTACCTTTTGTACAAACGTCGACCCCGACACCAACGCTCGAATGGGAGAATGGACTCATACCGGATATCAATAGAGGGACGACTCTGTTAACGGTCTCGATGTTCCAGGTCATGTATCCATCCTCGACAGTGAACGAGAAAAAAAAAAATAAGGAGAATCTATATTTGTGTAATATAATATATATATCTGTTTGATTTCAAACACCTAGTCTGTGTTGTAGCTGACACTTCGCCACCATCGTCTGCCATGGAACCTCATTGTGAATAGTTGCCCTCTCTGAGAGAAATCCAAGAACAGACTGTTAACATTAATCACATGGTGGAACAAGGTTATTTGTTTATTTTCTTGGGCTCTGTCAACCATCTAGATCACATGTCTCAAACTTGTGGCCCGTGGGTCCAAATGTGGTCCACAATATCATTGTATGTAGCCTGCGAGAGCTTAAAGGTGCAGTGTGCACGATTTTGGTCATTGTTTCACTTCTAAATACATTACAAAATAATTACATTTTGATATTTTTAATAATTGAATTGCATTTATTATCACTTACATGTTTTATTTTTCACCATTACCATAAAATGACCCCATTATTGTATATTTACAAGAGGAGGGGTCCTCTCTATGGGGGGCTGCCATGTTTTTACAGTAGTAAAAGTGAACATACTAAACATCTTGGGTGCGGTGATGGCTACAACATGCAACTTCCCCTCTAGAGGTCACCAAATCTTACACACTGCACATTCAAAGGCAAATGATTGTCAAAAAAATAAAAGTCTAAAGCAGTGATTCTCAACTGGTGTGTCGGAACCCAAAAGTGGGTCGCAAACTCATTTTCAGTGGTGTTTTATTTTGAAGGGGATTTTTAATGCATCGGAGTGTCGTCCATTCACACTCCTTAACAGTAGGTGGCGATGAAGCCCCGTAATGCTAATATACACGCGCAATTGCACAGATAGAAAAAAACCTGCAAAGTTTGTTTCCATATGCTAATTGACCAAAAGACAAAACGGTACGACATCGGCCACATGAAATTGATTTGGGGGTCGCGGCTCGTCATTGGTGGGGTGACGTTGGGTCTCGAACCCAGACCAGCTGAGAATCACTGGTTGAAAGCATACGTTGCCCATGACCTCTAGTTAATTACACATGCCACGTTTTGTATGTAGCAATAAAATCAGTTTGTTTACATTTGCATATGCAGTATTTGGAACTTGAATAAACGATTTTTTTCAAAGCATAAAGACGGTGATATTACAATATGATAATTGCATTTAGTCCCCATTAAAACTGGCCCCTTGAGAGCAACCAGAATGCTGATGTGACCCTGGGTGAAAATGAGTTTGACACCCCTGATCTAGATGATCCCATGTGCATACTTTGACATCCTGTTAGTGACAGATGTGCATGCTTATTGGTCCGAAGGCTTAAAAGAGATGATGCTATTTAGAAATGCAGACGTCAACACTCCAAGCTAAGTGTTTTGATTTCAGTGTGCTACCTTTGGTGTGATCAAATGTCCCCTTGTCATTTTAAGTTGTATTTGCAGCCTGAGTAGGAATTAAAAAAAAAAAAAAAGGATGTCACCATTTATGAGTCATTCAAAATCCTAATGTGTGAGCATTGGATGATTAGTTTTACTTGATTTATTCTTTTACTATTTTTTTATAGACCATGAAAAAAAAAAAAAAAGACTCCCATAGCCACGTTAACACACATTTACACATTTGCAGGCAGATGTTTTCAGTAGCTGGATGTTGACATGACATTTTACAGTGATATAGTACAGTATATATTCTTTAACTTTATTTTCCAGATGATCTATAATCTATTGAACTTTGGATCCACACAGAGCATTTATAAGCTTTGACAATCTGACTCAAACATATGTGGCAGAGGTGTCGTTGTTTGCTTTCAGATGTAACCTCCGGGAATTCAACCTTCAACTTTTTGTTCTTCTTTTGAACTTTTGAGCTGAAAAAGGGAAATTGTTCAACGTCCACATTACATCTGCAGATGTTCCCATTCCAGAGTGAAATATTTATAAATAATAGAATAGTTGATCTATTACGGAAGCATATTGCATTCACTTAGCAAACTTTTGTTTTTCATTTGTAATTTAAATGAGCTTTTTTTTTTTATTGAATGCATTTTTAAATATTGATATCTTTTCCCGTGATTATGAGAAACGATCTCGTAATTACAAGATGGGGATCTCATAATTAGTATATTCATATCAATAAGACCGGAATTAAACAGATAATGAATAAAGAAATATCTCCTGGCTTTTGCTGTAAAATGTGGAATATTAAATGCCCATGATATTTATCCAATCCTAAATTATGAGATTTTTCTCGCAATTATAAGATCTGTAATAATGAGATTCATTATAATGAGCTCCGTATCTCATAATTACGAGATCTCATAATTTGATTATGAGATCTGTAATAATGAGCTACGAATCTCATATTTACAAGATCTTGTAATTATGAAATCCGTAAAAAATTAGATCCATACCTCGTAATTCCGAGAAATAATCTTATAATTACGAGATATGGATCTTTTCATTCCGGGAAAAAAATCTCATGTAACAAGATCTCGTAATTATGAGATACTGTACATATAAAAAAAAAAAAAAGCTTAGTGAATGCAATATGCTTCCATACTTTATGTCTCCGAAATCATTTTGTAAGTGAATGTTATCCACCATGAATGCAGTCGTTGCCCTCCAATGTGCCATTTTTTTTTTTTTCCCAAATCAGTTGACCCCTCAAGTTTCTAAAGGTGTCCAAACATGAAGCATGATTATTTAGTTCCTCACGTTTTTGTACAATATAATATAACATCCATTCATAACATACAGGTGTAATTGCCAATAATGACTGTGCCGTGTGCTTTCCGAGATACTCACATCACTTTGTGCTTTGACTCCGCTTTGCTGACGAAGCAAAAATGTATAGTTGTACTGTAATTTTCCCAAAGAACTGTGGTTGGGGAAAAATTGTTGATTCAACATGGGAGAGTTCAGAGGCCGACAGAGACGTCTCCTGATCAGCGGAAGTGGGCGGCGGCCTCGTGTGAGCAATAGCAGGCGAACACTGTCTAATTCCTTGAGCTCCAAATAGTTTCTGGGTTCATTCGGACAGTTAATCTAAGCATCACTTTCATATGTTATGCCACTCTGCTGTGACTGGAATTTTGTTTGAAATGAGGCATGTTGTGTAATATGTAGGTCTGCAATGGGCGGAGCTTTATTCGAAGGACAGAATTTTTTGGATGCTAATGGAAGCACTTTGGCGAGAATGTGCACAGTCGGAGTGGGACATGTTGACTTTGTCCGACCCCCTCATGTAAAAAGCGACAGATCTGTGTAAATGAATTAATTAATCAGCATGTTAAGATTTTTTTTATTTAAAAAAAAAAAAAAAAACTTTGAAAAGGCAGAGGCCAGTGATGTTCTGTACTCGTAACAATGGTGTCATGTACTCATATTGAAGTGTTAACAAGTCCAAAGTGGGGTCTTCATCTCTTCAAAATGGGTAAAAATGTATTTGACAAAAAAAAAAAAAGAGCAATATATATTAGAAACATCAACTATAAAAGCTTTCATCCTAATCTAGAAGACTCCGTCACTGTGGGTCTCTGCAACATATTGAATATAACAAGGAATGAAAGATGGTTTTGACAGTGTGATCTTAAAAAAACAGAGGAAGAAGATGGAGGCAGAGGTGCCCACGAGCAACTCTGTGACCAAAGAGGAGAACAGTTCACCAAGATGGCGACCGCAGCAGCTCCTTCATCCAGGGATTCAGAACCATCACACAAGCATCTTTCCGTTTGATGCCGCGCTCCACGTCCACTCTAGATGTATTTGTTTATTCTGATGTATTTCATTTCAACGCAGTTCTGTCTGTTTGTTGAGCTGTCAAAAACAAATTAGAATTTTTTTTTTTCTTCTTCTTCTTCTTTGGTAAATTGTGTGACGCTTCTGTACCGGGAACATTGCAAACAGTTTGTATTATAATGACAATATCAGAATATTTAAATAAATCATTTTCACAGATGAAATTCAAACAACTGACGAGGTGCCATCTGTTTGGCGGGTGACACACTGAGCGCCACGCACTGCGAGTGAAGGAGGGAGAGAGTTCCAAAGTTACTTTTGTGAGAGCTTAAAGGTGCAGTGTGTACGATTTTGGTCCATTTTTGTCACTTCTATCTATTGAAATAGAATTACAAAACAATTATATATAGAGACATTTTTTACAAATGTATAATCACCACAATGACATGCTTTTTACATAACCCTAAAATATAGATTTACACCAGGTGTGGGTCCCATCCTATGGGGGCGGACATGTTTTTTGAATAGCCCTGAGTGGACGTACAAATCACTTTTGAGCTTTAATGACAACTGGAGTCTATAGGTTCTCCTACATGCTCAGAAGGGTGAGGCTGAGGTGATGGAGTATACAACTGTACTGGTAGATGTCAACAAATCTTACACACTGTACCTTTAAATGTGCAGCGCGTAAGATTTGGTGTCATCTTCCGGCGAAGTTGCACATTGCATCCTTCACCTCACCCGTCCCATTGGAGCATGCAGGAGAACCTGAGGGACACTTTAGTCGTCATTAAAGCTCAAAAATGATCCGTAGCTGCACTATTGTAAAAAAAACGGCACCTTTAAATCACCTTTAGTTGATCGTTCGGCCAATTATTATAATTCAAAATCATCCTGACACTCATTTATACAACCACCCAAAAGAGATTTCTGTGTTTGAGTGACTCACTGAACTAAAGTGCAGTGTGCAAGACTTCATTCATTTTTGTCACTCATAAAAATATCACAATATCACAATTGCATACTGATATTTTAATGAATTTATGACGTTTTAAATGTTTTATTTCATTCCCATGACCCCGAAATGAGCCCATTAATGTATATTTACATGAGGAGCGGGTCCGCACTACGGGAGCGGCCATGTTTTTACAGTAGTAGCAGTAGATGTACTAAACATCTTTTGAGTTTGAATGACATTTGAAATCTACCATAGGTTCTCCTGTACGTTCAGAAGGGTGAGGGTGAGGTGATGGATACAACATGCAACTTCGCCTCTAGATGTCACCAAATCTTACACTCTGCACCTTTAAACGAGGCCTTTATTTTGACAGCATGGAGTAGGTCCTGTCAGTAGGGGCAGATGACAGAAATTAGAGAAGCATTTTCTGCAGTGTGTAAGACTCGAGTCTATTTTTGTCACTTCTAAAGATATCACAAAACAATTACATACTGACATTTTCATGAATTTATAATCACCTAAATGTTTTATTTTGTTTTTCCCATGACCTGTAAAGGTGCAGCGTGTAAGATTTCAGTTCTATCTGTAAAAATAGAATTCCAAAACAATCACAGACAGATATTTTCACCTCAATATAGAGCTTGCTTTTTACATGACCCTGAAATGAGCCCTTCAATGTATATTTACACCAGGAGGGGGTCCTCTCTATTGGTGGCCACCATGTTTTTTTTTTTTTTACAATAGCCCAGACGTACTGAACATCTTTTGAACTTTAAAGTCAACTGAAGTCTACCATAGGTTCAGAAGAGTGAGGGTGAGGTGATGGACACAACATACATCTTCACCTCTAGATGTCACCAAATCATATACACTGCACCTTTAATTTAAAGGCACAAATAAATACACATTTATAGAATCATATACTGAATAAATCAGAAGAGAAAAAAAAATCACTGCGGGGGGGGGGGGGGCGTGGCTGAATCAAGGACACTGACCTACATACTGTATGACTGAACTGCAGAAGGTCCCTGGGTACCAGGTGAAGTAAAGCGTCCACATGTTACAGTGCAGCATGAACTCGAGGAACCGACAACCTCAAGCACACAGGCTCCTCTCATCCCGAGCATGAGAAAAGAGAGAGAGAGAGAGAGAGAGAGAGAGAGAGAGACAGAGAGAGATAGAGAGAGAGACCGAACTGAATGGTCCAAGTCACAAATACTGTTTCCATGCATGTTACACCCTGAATGTAAACACACCGATTATATTGCTACACATAAAAAGCGGCATGTGCAATAATTAGAGTCATCGGGCGATGTATGTTTTAGACTTTTCCTTTATAGAAAACGATACTTTTACCTTCATTTTACGTCATGTACCTTTAATGTTGCCATGTTGAAATTTCGCTCACTTTTCCCACCATGCATTGAGGATCAAGGAGGCGTTAGGACACTTCTAATGCAAACGCGTAATGGTGTTACATGGCAGACCACCACTGATGGGACCTGCTCCTAGAGTCAAAGCAAAGGCCTCATTTAAAGGTGCAGTGTGCAAGATTTGGTGACATCTAGTGGTGGAGCTGCATGTAGCGTCCATCACCTCATCCTCGCCCTTCTGAACATGCAGGAGAACCCATGGTAGATTTCAAAAATCAAAAGATGTTTAGTATGTCCACTTGTACTGTAAAACCATGGTGGCCTCCACAGAGAGGAGCCTCTCCTCATGTAAATATGCATTAATGGGTTCATTTACGGGAAATGAAAATAGAATATTCAAAAGATCATAAATTCATAAAAATATCAGTTTGTAATTGTTTTATAAAATTAAGTAGAAGTGACAGAAATGACCAAAATAGTCCATACTGCACCTTTAAGGGTCATACAATGCAAATGTTTGTATCATATACTTTCCTATTACAGCCAAAACAAATGAAAAATAAAACTAAATTGCGCTCAACAAATCTTTAATGCATCGCCTGAGTTCTGTTGCTGCTCAAATGAATGAAAGCTTTAAAGCCATTTTTGATTCATCATAATATATAAACTCATGATAATTATGCATTTTACAATCTAATAACATTTTGTATTGCGTGTGTGTACTTTGATATGTTATAAAAACAACAAGGGACTCCTAAGACTTATTGAATTAGATATTTCATAAACTATAAATGTCTCCTTAATGCCATGTTGTATGATTTATTAGCAATGCTGTACACAAATGTCACATTTGTACTCTGCACTATTACCACGGCATTCATGCAATTCGACTGTGAAAGCCCCCTGCGGCATAAATGCACAACATAATTCAAAATACTCAAAGGTCATTATAACTACGTTAATGGAAGTCAAGTCACTGTACAATGTGCTGCATGTCAAATCAAATCAAATCAAAGTTTATTTATATAGCACCGTATGTACAAATCACAGTTTGTCTCATGGGGCTTTACAGGGTGGGCAACATCCTCTGCCCTTAGACCCTCAACCAGGGTCAGGAAAAACTACCAGGGAAAAAAAAAAAAAAATACTTTTTTTCAAAACAGAGACAAAAAAGAAAAGGTAGAAACCTGAGGGATCCACCCGGACGGACGGACGTGCAATAGATGTTACGTAGAGTGTTCAATAACAATACAAAAATTTTTTAAACGTGAATGATAAAATGTTTATATTCATCACAGCTCGCTCGCAAGTTCAACGCCTGCATGTCCACAGAAATAAAGGTGCAATGAGCACGATTTCTGCCATTTTTTTTACAAATGTATAATCACCCCATTGTATGACTTGCTTTTTACATAACCCTGGAATGAGTCATTTAATGTATTTTTACACCATGAGCGGGTCCACCTTAGGGGCTGCCATAGTTTTACCGTAGGCCAGAGTGGACGCACTAAACGTCTTTTGAGCTTTGATGACAACTGAACCACAGGTTCTCCTGCATGCTCAGAAAGGTGAGGGTGAGGTGATGGATACAACATGCAACTTCACCACTAGATGTCACCAAATCATACACACTGTACCTTTAAAAGTGTGATATTTTTTTGTAATTTTTTTCAACTCTGAAATATTACAAATCAATTACATACTAACATTATCATGACTTTATAATTATCGGAATGTGATATTATTTCCCACCACTCTAAAAAGAGACATTTTATGAATAATTACTTGGGGAGCAGGTAGCCATGTTTTTTCCAGAAGTAAAAGTGGACGTATACTAAACATTTTTTTAAGTTTTAATGACAGCTGAAGTCTACCATTGGTTCTGAGGTGATGGATACAACATGCAACCTCACCTCTAAATGTCACCAAATCTTACACACTGCACCTTTAAATATAGGGGTTTTAAACCACGAGAGAACACGGAGAGGGTTCTAAGGTGTCCAGGACTCCATCAACACACTGTACTTTGATAGTTCCCTGAACCCAAATGAAATCCAGCCACACTTTCTAATGGTTTTCACCATGTTTAAGCTGAGGGGGGAAAAGAGAAGCAGGTAATTGGACGCACTGCTGATCCCTTTTTGGCAGTCAGCACCCATCAGTGGAGAGCACAGGAAAAAAGGAAACTACCTCTCTGTGGGCGGAAATAGGCCCGTCAAACCTCATCATCCATTCATCTGTTGGAAAGACAAGATAGGGGAATGGGAAATGAGGAGAGAGAGAGAGAGGAGGGAGAGAGGGAGAGAAAAGATCCTCTTTGGAAGCAAATCTGGCAGCGGCAGCTCAGCTAATCAGGTTTACTTAATCAGTGGATTCAGAATGCAAAGGAGGCACAGTTGCAAACGAGGAGAGGAGGAAGGGAAGGCAGCAGGGAGAGATAGACGAGCAACAATGCAAAATTAACCCTGGGCCTGTGTTTGTTAATTCAGCCAAGCAATGACAGTTATTTATGTGGAGGCGAAGACGGAGCCAACAGCGAGGCTGCCTCTGGCACTCTAATCAGGGCACGGGTGCACACAGAAATAGGGAATGGGGAGTTTACCTAATGATTCGAAACTTCTCTAAATCTTGCATATCCAAAGATGTTGCGTGGTGGAATCCATTTGTCATTTTTACGTGCATCCATAAAGTGACAAAACAACAACAGCAAAAAAAATCAATACGCTTTGTGACGTTTTGATTTTCTCAAAATATTCAAATGTCATTATAATTACGCTAAATGTTCAGTGTGTAAGATTTCTGTAATTTTTGTCACTTCTGAAAACATTACAAAATAATTGCATACTGACATTTTCATGAATTTATAATCACGATAATGATATTTGTTATATTTTTTTTCCATCAAGCTAAAATGAGCCCATTAATATATATTTACATGAGGAAGGGTACTCTCCGGGGGCCACCATGTTTTTACAGCAGTACGATTGGACGTGCTAAACATCTTTTGAGTTTTAATGACAGCTGAAGTCTACCATAGGTTCTACTGCATGTTCAGAAGGGCAAGGGTGAGGGAATGATTAAAACATGCAACATCACCACCGGAGGTCACCAACTCGTACACGCTGCATCTTTAATGGAAGTCAAATTACTCTACAAAGTAATGCATGTGCAGTACAACCACAGAAATTACACAGAACTAGGGAATGAGGATATTATCTAATGATTTGAAACTTTCTCTAAAGATGTTGTGTTGAAGAATTTCAAATGATCAAGATCCATTTGTCTTTGTCCGTGCTTCCATAAAGTGAAAAAAAGGAAAAAAAAAAAGACAATAAGCTTAGTGAAGTTTTGATTTCAACGTGCTCATGAAATATACATGGGAACATTGTGGAGCCCTGCTGAGCCAAAGCGTCGCTGTGGCTGTGTCCTTAATGTAAAGCACCCCACTGGTTACACTGTGAGCTCGTGCAGTGTGCTCTCAACCACTTCCTTGAACGGCGAGGATGACATTGTGCATTATAAAGATGAAAATGGGGACGATCTAACCGGCGTGGCACTGCAGGGGATTCCGTGGCCTGGAGGTTAGAGGAGTGGAAGTATCTGGGGCAGGTAAACAAGGAAACAAGACATACTGTTCCTTCTGTGAACCACTGAGCTAAAGAAAGCATCAGACCGAAGGACCTCAATGCCTAAGAACTGTGCCTCTTGAGGCTGCAATCCCGTATGCACCCCCTGGAAAACATGTTTAGGATATTTGCATGTGGGCCATAGGACGTGTTAGCTGCCATATGCACAATATCTGACATAACACATGTACTTTGGACAAAGGTTTAGTGTCCGTCTCTGCAGTTGCAAAAGGGAATTCTGGGTAGTTTAAAAAATGCAAAGTAGTGTGCATGAATTCAATTTACAAAGTAACAAAGATAAGGTTTTTTTTTGTTTTGTTTTTTTTATGAGACCCCGTCATAGAAAGGATACCCATTTGGACAATGTCAATTTTGGTGAGAATATTGTAAAATAATTTTTTTTAAATGAATTCTAAAGAAAAGGATTTAATATACAACAGCGCAGTTTGGGTGTCCATTAGAATTACAGGGCATCATCGCCACCTCATGTTAAGGAGTGTGAATAGACGGCACTCCGATGCATGAACAGTCAACCTCAAATCAAAAGCACAGGATATTATTTTCTTAACTTGCGTACCCAACCAAGGCCCTTGGGTGTTACGCATACAAGGACTGGACCCGAATGCGCGAGGCGAAGTCAAGGCGTGGCTCTCAGAGTCTTTATTGCTCTCATGAAGGAATAACAAAACAAATGAGCTCCGTGGCCCGCTAGCAAACTAAACTCTCTAATCCTAAGAACCATAAACCGAACTAAGAAAATGGCAAACAAGAAAAAAAAAACAACAACAAAGAGCTCCGAGGCGCTCTAAACTAAAGTATACTCTCAAAAGATCAAAGCAAGATCAAAGCAGAAATCAATACTTGGCTGAGCGAGGAGAGCTGCCATTGAACTCAACAATGTGGACAAAGCATAAACGATGCACTGACACAGGACAGAGGGGGAAGGGAGTGTAAGAGGGGAAGGGGTAATGAGCACCAGGTGCAGACAAATCAGAGAATCAGATCATACGCTGACAAGGACAGACCAGGTGCACAAAGGAAGACGAGACCCTAACCCTAACCCTAACCCTAACCCCCTCACAAAACATGAGCTAACTGAACTAAACACACAGACTAACTGAACTAAAGCCACAGGAAACAACTGAACGTAACCGACGGTGGGTCCCTGAAAATGAATCCAGGACACACTTTTGGGTTGGGACCCCATCGGATGAGAATCGCTGGTCTAGGCAAATCTGGTTGTAAAGCCAACAAGGCCCCTTTGTTAAATGAAGACGGAGAACATGGAGAAAAGGGCCATGATTGAACACTTTGGTCTACCGGAGGTATTGTTGGGGCTCACTTACAGCAAACAGGTGTGGTATCTGTGTCAGATGTGGTATGTGGGTCAAATTTGTGCCAACACAGTAAGTGGGTTACAGGGTTTTGTGTTAGTACAGCGGCACCATCCTGCCCCCGTTGAGCACAGCAGTCATTATTCACAAAATTTGAGGTAACATCTGTTGTTCTCAGCGCCTGAACTAAAAAGCAACACTGTCTTTTTGTTTGTTTTTTGATCTCAAACCCCGGCGGCTCATGTTTTCGTGAAGCGTGAGTGTCTGTCAGTTCATTTCGAGAAAAAGTTTGGTTACGTCATCGCTTAAAGGACAACAATAGAATCACTCCACGCAAACACATATGGAGGATAATGGGGGGTTGGAAGAAGCTGCAGCATCAGCAGCAAATGAGCGTCACCTCTGGATCATGTGGGACCTCTGCTGTGTTACTCAGCTGGTGGCCAACAGCTGATGACTGAATGATGAGTGCTGAGGATGATGACAGTCAGCAGACAGAGGCACACGGTGTCCATATCGATATCCAGACACTTTCTTTTTTATCTTAAAGGTGCAGTAGGTAGACTTGGTGACCTCTAGAGGTGAAGTTGCATGTTATATGCATCACCTCACCCTCACCCTTCTGAACATGCAGGAGAACCTGTGATAG
Source organism: Chascanopsetta lugubris (assembly GCA_016785325.1). NCBI lineage: Eukaryota > Metazoa > Chordata > Actinopteri > Pleuronectiformes > Bothidae > Chascanopsetta > Chascanopsetta lugubris. Next base: position 6,513 of record JAFBJT010046454.1, on the reverse strand, counting down.
AGAGGACCCACTCCTCATGCAAATTAATATTAATGGGCTCATTTAAGGGTAATGGGGAGAGAAAAAAAAAAAATAACATTCAGATGATTATAAATTCATGGAAATGTCAGTTTGTAATTGTTTTGGAATAGTTTTAGAGGTGACAAAAATGACAGAAATCTTGCATACTGCACCTTTAAACCTTATGGAGGGTGTTTACAGTGGTGGTCAAAGTACATGCTCCGCCCTTCTGAGCATGCATGAGAACCTATGGGAGACTTCAGTTGTCATTGAAACTCAGAAGATGTTCAGTACGTCCACTTTTACTCCAGTAAAAACATGGCGGCCCCCATTGAGAAGACCTCCTCTTCGTGTAAATCAAAAATGAATGGCCACATTTAAGGGGAATGGGGGGGGGGGGGAATTATAATAGTTGGCTGATCACAAATACATGAAAATACACTGAAATCTTACATACTGCACCTTTAAACTTTATGGAGAGTGTGCACATTTTATGCATCGGAGTGCTGAGACATTTAAAGGTGCAGTGTATAAGATTTCAGTCATTTCTGAGTGTAAAAATGTACATCTTTTTTAAGTTTTAATGTTTTAAAGTTTTAAAGTCCACCATAGGTTCTCTTCCATGCCCAGAAGGGTGAGGGTGAGATGATGGATACAACGTGCAATTTCACCTCATGAGGTCACCAAATGTTACACACTGTACCTTTAAATGTGAACATTTTCCACATTTCTTTTTCACACTAAAACATAAGGAAGACTTTGTTGAGTTGTTGTTGTTCATAGCTTATTATGCTATGATTCCACTTGGCCTGTAATTGGCCTCCGAACTAAAATGAGATTGACACCCCTGAGTGGATGGGGTGGACCACCAGATGTAAATGTGCTGATGTGGCAGTTTTCCACATTAACACAGAAACACAATGTGCTAACTTTTGTCCAAACAAGTTGGTTAAATAATAGATGGCGTCGCCCCTCGGCCAAGGCTGAGACAGATCTGAGAAAATTTTGATGAAGCCCAGAGGTGAAACACAAATCTTCCACAAATGCTGACAGGTGCCCCTGCCTGAAGAGCATGAAGGCTCCTCTGACATCATCTCATCGGTGCGTTCGGGATCTGGTTGCCGGCAAAGTGCTAACGAGTCATTCTGCTCAAAGACGTCCCTACAAAGGCAAAGGAGATTGGAGGGAGGGCATTAAACTTTACTTAAGTTGCTCTCCAGCGAGTCTGTGTGTGTGTGTGTGTGTGTGTGTGTGTGTGTGTGTGTGTGTGTGTGTGTGTGTGTGTGTGTTCAGGAGGGGAAAAGTGTGTCCATGAACGGTGCTGCATTATTTAGTTGCACTCATTAAAAGTAATCAATTGAAAGTGGCATTGATGTAGGGGTCTTTATTGAGCTTTCAGGAATCCGTCACTGTAATGTACCGAGTGACTTTCTCACCCAGCGTGATTGTTTTTCTCCCTCAAAACAAAAACCCAGAGGAGCCGGAGTGTGTTTGCGCGGGACCCATCACTGTTAAGCTCAGTTCGCGTTTACACAGCCCAGAAGCAGTTGGACGGAAAATCAAATTGGCTCATCAGGCCCAGGAAACGCGGCGACGGGATTAAGACGCGGGCTTCTGACTTGTGACGACAGCAGCCATGTCACCTCGGAGCGCGAGAGCCGCGAGTGGAGCCCAACAGGAGAGACGGATGAGGCGGTGTGAGGAGGCAGTTAGGGGAATGCGGTGCGCCGCTCTAAGTGAGTGGGTGTGTTGATTAAAAAAGACGGCCCAGGAGTATTGAGTGTTGAATCTGTGTTGACAGAATGTGAAGCCTGCCTCATTAAACTATACAACCAGGGAAAAGGTTGGAATGCGTGTGTAAGTCCACGGAACACGACTGCATCTGCATGAAAACCCAAATGCCACACACACGAAGACACGTGTCAAGCTCATGGCATATATATATATATAAAACATTGTAGGTGATAATAAATCAACGAAAATGTCAGTATGTCATTGTTTTGTAATATTTCTACAAGTGAAAAAAACCATACATAAACCATACACACTGCACCTTTAATTGATCAATGATTAATTTTCCACGTGAGTATTTTCAAAATACATCAGTGAGTTTTCAAACTTAATTTCGGAATATTACAATCTCAATTGCACCACAATTAAGACTAGTTCACACTGCATACGTCTGATTTGAACACATTGAATTGTTATTGACTGAGTGTTGGTGCAGCTCGTTGCTGCAGGCTCAGATACAGATTTCTATATCAAACAAATGTTTCCCATATTGGCTAGATTTTGGATGAATTATTGAGGACCACAATATTAATGAGAGCAACATCATTATGAGCAACTACACCTCTAATGGTGCAACTTATGGACCAGTCATCCAGACATGAGTGAGATACATAAATAATAACGGATGACGGGCACCTACGGCTAGTGCCATTATTATTTCCTTGTTTTGTTTTTGTCCTTTATTTGCTTGTTGTTGTGCATTGTTTTGTTTTGTATTGTTGGAGAAGGGGGTTTCTTGTTTTTATTAAGTATTTGTTTTATTTTATTTTTTATGTCCCTCATTTTTCTTTCAAATTGCACTTTTTAAAACCAATGTGTCCCCCTCTTTTTGTTTATGTAAAAAGAGAGAGAGAGAGAGAAAGCAGCTCTGTACACAGTTTTTCAATTTAAAACAGATGGAAACAAAACAAAACAATAATAACTCTCCTTCTACAGGTTAATTTGTTTATTATGCAAGTGAGCTTGTATGATTATTTTTCAAGGGACAAAAATATAAAAAAAATTAAAACTGAAAACAGAAGCCCAGGGCCAACGTTGATTTTTTTTCCACAGGTTCAATGTCTGCACCTGATTGGCTGAAAGACAGAATGTCATCATCAGAAAAGTGTGAAAAGGATTTTACCCTTCAATAGTTCACACCTGCACTCAGTACACATCCCATAATAATCCCATAAACTGAAAGTAAGTGCTGGAACGATTACACCTGAGCTGCTGCTGCTGTGGGTGCATGGCTACTGAAAAAACATGGCGGCCCCCGCAGAGAAGATGCCCCTCCTCATGTGAACATACATTAATAGGCTCATTTAAGGGGGAATGGATAAAAGTAAAAAAGATAGGTGATTATAAACCAATTAGAATATCCATATATGATTGTTTTGTTATATCTTTAGAATTGAAAAATCGTACACACTGCATCTTTACGGCTTCAGTGATTCGAATGGACCGATTTACAAAGCCAGCCAAGAAACTGGACTCCTGTTATGACTCTTTTGTTGGGCTTACAAGAGACGTTTTCTTGCTTTAAATAATAGATGCATATTATTTTGCATGCTGCTCTCAGTGTCCTTTTATTTTGAAATTTTTGTCCCTGTGTATCTCTATTGCCTGTCTGTGTTCTGTTTCCCACACCTGGCCCACGGTGTCTCACCCTCTTTCACTGTCTTCTGCCTCCCTTGTGAGTATGTGTTTTTCCATTTCTCTGGGTCAGTTCATCTGGAAACATATTGATTTTTCTCTCGTCTCAGTTCAGTTTTCATTTATCAGTTTAACCCCATGCTTCTTTTGCCATTTGTCACCGTGTTTGGGTCAGAAGACAAGACTCTGAGCAAATGCTACAGATATTTCACCTGCACACCTTGACTTGATCATACGATGATTTTCCAAAACTAGTTGTGTATAGTCATAACGGTCAAGATGATGTTGCTAAACAGCTAGATGTCGCTAGAGGTCCATCCGATACCTTCTCTGTAATTTTTACACTTAAAAAATGATCCTGCGGGCCGAAAGCAGCCCGCCAGAGGGTTCAATCCGGCCATATGTTTGAGCAGCTTGTGCCTTTCTTTCGGGTTGTCATGTGTTAGTGATCCTGAATAAGTTTGTTTTTTTTCCAGCAGCTTGTGCCTTTATTTTCATTCGGGGAGTCATGTGTTTTCTGTTTGTTTCGGTTTCAGTGCTTCTGACTCTATCCTGTCTTTGTTCACTTTGCCTTCCTTCTCTGAGCATGCCAGCTCCCCGTTGGCCTTGATTGCCACGTGAGTACTTAAGCCCAGTGTGCTAGACATTCCCCTGCCAGATCGTGCTGGTTTGTTTGCTGGTTTGCTTGCCGGTTTGTTTGCCAATTTGCTTCCTGTGCCGTTCCAGCGTTTTGTAAGTGAGATTTCTGACCTATCGTGAATATTTTGAACCTTTGCCTGACCTGTGATTTTGATCTTTGGATTCTGTATTTGGATACCTCTGCTTGGAACTTGGCTCTGTTTTTGGCTTTTGACTTTTGCCTGCCCATTACCCTCGAGACTGCCCTCTGACTTTTGGATTTGTAGCTGCATGCCCTTCCTAATAAATAAGCTGCAAGTGACTGAGCTGTGTGGTCTGCGAGTGGGTTCTTCCCCAACGTACAACCCTAATAGTATATATATATATATATACAGTATATATACCAAAACGTATACTGTCTTGTATATCTTTTATAATGTCTTGGTGACGCATGTGTATTTTTGTGAAAATTCAAAAAAAACAAAGTTTGTGACTAAAATGACCAGGATTTTATACGCTGCTCCTTTAATGCACACTGTTTTCATCCATGGCTCAAAAGGGGATTTGAATTGTCAAAACACATACATTGTCCCACGGTCACCACTTCAATGTGAGGAGACGAGAATCTACTTGAATAGTCAGTCAGCGATTCATAGGGCAGCTCTCTGAGATCCTTTAATTTGTTTGTAGTAGTTAATTAGAAGCGAGTGAGCCAACTTTCTTCATCTCTCTCCCGCTTCGCACAGCTGCCTCCGCTCACACAGGCCTGTTAAGATATAATTGAGGCCGTCATTCTGTGGACCGTCGCTGCCGCAAATGGCTTCTTGAAGAAGTCCCTCTCACGTTCTCATGTCTGTCACCTCGAGTCTGTGCTGCCCCGTCTTTATTCCTTTTAATCACTGACTTCATTTTGCAGATAGGAGAGCTTGACATTGAGGGAACCTTCTGTGTGATTCTCATTGACTCGCATTGTAATAGATGTCATGCGGCAGGATGGAAGACGGGCTGAATAGCTGCGGCTGAAAAGTCTGGTAATATGTTTCTGTCCTTCCTCTCCCAGTGCATCTTCATGCCATTCGGCCCCTACATTTCCTACAGTGTAGTTTGGGCCCGGTTTGGAAACACTGCGTGACTTCATCTGTCACAGAATTCCAAGAACTATATGAGGGTTTTCTAATTTATAGCTGTCACTGCAAAGCAGTGTTGTGAGACGCATTAAAGCGTTGTGTTGAAATGTGATTTTGGTATTAAAGTCCATCACAGTCTGAGAAACCTAGTACTTCTATTTGACTTCTATTTCACTTTATTTTATTGCATTTTATTGCATTTTATGGATGTGTATATTTTGTGCAGTCACAAAAAGGAGTGGCACCTCTAATCTCGTTGTAGCAATACAATGATAATAAAGACGATTCTGATTCTGAGTTAAGTGAAAAATACCTGATTTACATGGTAGCTGATCTTATAAAAAATAACATGAGACTGTTGATGAAGCTGAATTGGCAGGGAGACTAAAAGAAGCAACCGTGGGATTGCCTTCGCGTTCCAGTCTATCTATTGGTAGACAGGACATTGCACTGATTACACTGATTTTAGGGTTTAATCACCCAAAAGTATATTGACTTTTTAGACCGTAGAATGAGCAAGTGTGTGTCAACAGTGTCTCAGAGTAAACCCATTTAACACCTTAAGGGTATTCATATAAACTGAACACTGAGGCTCAAGTGTGAGGTGAGGTCTAGTCACCTGCAACATGCAACCGTAACATTAATGATCACTATCAGTCCTATGCACGGTACCTTTAATAGCTTGTCCAGTCTGCATATGAACAGCCAATAAGGTCAAAGTGTGATTCTATCTTTAAACCAACAGCTTCAAGACGAAGACATAGCAAGACACACGGTAAGTTCAAAATAGGATACAGTACCCTTCACTTTTAGATTTGAACATTGGATTATGAGTCTGAATTTAAACATCATCATGCACTTGATGATCTACTATTTAATATGCACCAACCGTGTCTTGAAGAAAGAACTAAATGATCATGCTTGTGATCTGGGATTTCCGAGAAAGTGCAGATTTGCATGACAATGAAAGGAGCTTTATGCTAATGTGTGGACTGATGTTGTGCTGTCTATGCATTCAACCGTGTAAATGTTTTCAATGTAGGAAAAGTCAGAATCTTTCTGTGGATAAAGCCGACCGGTCGATAAATGAGCCGATATCCGCGGTACATGCTAACCGCTAACCGTTAGCATATACACGCGTTTTCCCCAATAGCCCGATGCTAACGCCATTATTTCGTTATTGAGTGTGGCTAACCTGAAGATGACATGTTGTTTTCTTATCGATCATGTATAGGTGAATTATCATTTCATTTAATCATCTGCCCGTACTTTTCTGTACACAGATGTATGTATATGCTTGTGTGCTTAGTTGTACAGTGTTTTCAAGTAAAGCTCTAAAATG
>JAFBJT010045916.1:0-46084 GCA_016785325.1 Chascanopsetta lugubris | reverse complement strand
GGAGGACGGCGTCGGTGCTGCGGCCCAACAGGAAGAGGGTGACCACGCGCACGTCTGCAAACGTGCTCTCATCGCCCCACGTCTCTCTGATGGCCTGGCGGGCGTCAAACTCCTTGTGAGTGGTGCTGATGAGGATGACGAGGAAGGGCGGCTCTGCCTCGCATTTCTTGTCCTCATTGATGAGGTAGCCGAAGTCGTGCGGGTTGAGCGAGCGTGTGCGAATGTTGCTGAACGTGCCGTTCTTGTTCACCTTGGACGCCTTGCGCACCGGGATGCTGAGCGGCCCCGCGTAGGATGAGGAGGGGCGGGACACACTCAGGTACCACAGAGCGCTGGCCCAGCAAACCACTGTCAACAGGTACAGGCAGGAGACCTTAGAAGGCATCGCTGTTCATTTGTTACCAGTGGTGGCGGTGTGGGAAGTGTTGAGGCCACGCCCCCATGGGTTGATCCAGCAGTGCAGCTTGAGGCTGCCTCTGCGACAGGGCTGACATTAATGCCAGGTAATGGACCTCTCTAATGCCTGAAGGGGGCGCTATGCTTGAAAAGAAGCACTCCAGAGGATTGTTACCGTGTTCGCAGCCTTACTCTGTCCCATGGCCGCACGGGGAGGAGGGTCTCGCCGCTTGGCGATGACGGCATCTGAAGAAGACAAGAGAAACCACACAGACACAGGCAGCATTAGTCATAACTGTGTTTAAAACTGCAGCCGGGAGATAAGAAGAATGAATGCAGGTTTAACTGCCAACACACCTTTATCTGCTTTTCATGGCGTTTATATCAGGGAGATATGTGACATTTTGAACAGTGTTTGGATTCTCATTCATTGCTGCCTGGAAACATCATACCAGCGGCTCCGAGTCTCAGTCAGTTCCTGTATCACTTCATCATGATAAGAACAAAGTGAAACTTTCTTTCCTCTGCTCTCACCATTTTCTGTTCACATACACTGTTTATCTCCGTCTTATCCTCAACCAGACACAGGCCGGCACATCAGAACCAATCTGGCAGCCTGAGAGGAATAGGAGGAGGAGGAGGAGGCAAAAGTAAAACGTTAACATGGGAGAAGATTAATATCCACTTCCTCTCCTGCTCTCAGCCTCCTCCCCTCCCCCATCCTCTCTTTATACCCCAGTGTTAAACCCAGCCCGGCGCTGGAATGTGGGTTTTACATATTCCACCCCCGTTAATGAGCTGCTCCTTCGTTAGCTGGACAGGCACCGCCGCCGCTGCTGCCGTGTAAGTCCTTCCACTTTAGGAATTACTGCTCTAATTGGTCACAGTGCAGGAACATGAGGGGGTGAATCTAAACTCTAAATATGGAATATGCTTCAAGAACTGCACATTTACTCTTTCTAAAGAATTTGAATGTAGGGTTGCATCCAGAGGCAGGGATGGAAAACTAATTCACAGGTTCCTCAGCATCTAAACGCCAAACTAAATCTAATCCTTCTTTTTCTTCTCACATAATCTCATTTGATGTAACTCTGCTCTTATTCTGAGGAAATAGTTTTTTTCATGCATAACTGATGATGAACAAAAAAATAAAAAAGAAAGTGCCAGAGATCCTATTAGAGATCGTGGAGATGTGCAGATGCTGGATGTGCTGTGTTTTCAGATACAAAAAAAACTGCCTCAGACTTTTCTCTGTGGCTTCTTTTCATCAGGGCTCTTCTCCGACTCCTCCCCTCGTCTTCCTTCATCCCTTCCCTCTCATTGTGGAGCCGAGTCATCAATCTCATGGTCCAGTAGAATCCATCTCATCGTGGCTGCTTTTCCGCACCTTCCTCCAGCTCCCTCCTCTCAATCACTCCGCCATTCTCCACTTCAGCGGCTGCTTGATCCATCTTTATATGTCTCACTACCTCCCTGTGCGTCTCTTTCTCTCCGGCTCCTTCGCTCTGGTTTTTTGTTGATTTTCTCTCATTCCAGTCGCCAATCTTTTCTCCACATCACCCTAAATCTCCTTCCGGTGAACTGTGGACAGTATTCCTCTCCTCACCTCAGAGCTCACCTCGAACTTACTGACAGCTTCCACAGCAATCAGTCTTCCTGAAGCCACTCAATCACCTCTCCCTCTCCTCTTCTCCTCCCTCTCACCCAGACAAAATCACTAAATCATCATAATCCTCCCCTCTTCTTGACCCCTCTCTTTCCTTCCCTTCTTCCTGTTTGCACATCAGCCGTTTCCGGCTCCATCGTTTAATTTCTTTCCTCGTCCCTCGAGGAGAACAGATTAAATGATATCCTCTTTCGGTGATGCATCTCACAAAGTCATGACAATCACCCCCCCCCCCCCCCCCCCCCCCCCCCCCAAACCAATCCCCCCCCCCCCCCCCCCTGCCGCCCCCGAGCCGAATGAAAGACGGATGTGTCATTTCATGCTGCAGTGTCACTTTGAATCACAATAGCGCTCGGCAGAGGACATGTCCTGAATGTGTTACTCCTCTGAGAGAAGAATATCAGGGAGTGAGATCACCGTTTCACATGCAGGAGCTTCTTACTCTGTGACGAGAGGTTCATTAAAGAAGCACGGACCAAACAAGACGTGACAGTTGCATTACAGTGAAGCCGTCTGTGGGTCAGTAATCCTGCTTGACGAAAGCTGCACAAACAGGCATGAAACTTCATGATTGGCAGCAAAGAGAGTCTCATGATTGGCCAAGTGTGTGAACCAGTGGGACCTTTGTATCGCAACCCCATCCCATTACTGCTCCTGCACACACCCTGGCTTCAAATGTATATATTATCTGATATCATGAAATAGGTGCAGTGAGTAAGATTTGGTGACTAGAGGTGAAGCTGCATGTTGTATCCATCACCTCAACCTCACCCTTCTGAGCATGTAGGAGAACCTATGGTCGACTTGAGATGTCATTAAAACTCAAAAGATGTTTAGTACGTCCACTTTGGGCTGCTGTAAAAACATGGTGGCCCCCGTAGAGAGGACCAGCTCCCCATGTAAATATACATTAACGGGCTCAGTTAAGGGTAATGGGGAAAAAGAAAACATTAAGTTGATTATGAATTCATGAACAATGTCAGCATGAACATTTTTTGAAATATTTTTAGAAGTGCATCTTTAAACAATAGTTTGACTTCACCCTTAGCAGCCATTAACAGAAAATTCTACACTGCAGTAAAAACAGGTATAAACACTCGATAAAACCTTCAGGTGTAATTATTACATTGACTGTTTACACACGTTTACCAGGCTTAAAGTTAATGACTTGCTAATCTGAACTGGTTGCCATGACAGCACAGTGACAGAGGAAGACAGAGAGAGAGTAGGGAACGGTGGGGGGAGCACAGCGGAGTCGGCATTAAGTGCTCAAGTGTTCGGAATGTGACTCCCCTGGAAGTCAATTTAGTGACCTCACACTGAGCTCTGCAGCGCCAGTCACAGCCTCATTACACCGCGTGCCCATTCCACCACTCCACGCCGTGATCACCTCTGTGTGCAGGAGAGGACGGCTCTCGAATACTCAGCCAGAGTCACAGAAAGGACTAAAAGCTGCCTTGAGATGACTAATGTGATTGCCTGAATGTTCCATCCTGCACCTTTAAGTGACGTGTCAAGTACAAAGCACAGCAGCATTCACTGGTTAAATGTGAAGAGGCTAAGCTGAGACTTGTTTCACGTTAAATTGGACTTATATATAAAGATGTTGTACGGTCTTTGTGACGAGAACCTTGGCGACAGCCACTCCATACGTCGTCTTTACAATCAAATGACCTTGTGTGAGATGGAGCTCAGATGCTGCAGAGACGTGGGAGTCTTAGTTGTGTTTAATGTTGCACGGGATAATTGATTGCAGTCTTTGGAGCAGCATGGAGTGACCTTGCTTGGGGAAGGGATGGTGTGTGCGTGTGAGTCGGTGAGGAAGAGAGAAAAATAACAGCTATGCCTCACGCTTCTGCAGTAATAGACCGTAATGTCTATCATCTTCATGGGAGGTATGTATGTGAGGGCGGGGCCTCTCGGCCCCGACACCTCTGAAGGTAAATAAATCATACTCGGAGCTCGGGCTGGTGACATCTTACATTCACGCCGCCTGCTTGGATGTTACAGATTTAATGATTGGCAGCGGAAAACAAGAGGGAGCTCTCGCAGCAGCTGATTTAAGCAAAACTGTCATGAAGAGAATCCTTTACATCACAGAGGAGCAGGACATGAGAGCATGGAGTGGATATCGGAAAGAAGAAATAATTGCTTTTTATGTCTGAGGGTGGATAAAAAAGATTCCCCATGACTGAATTATATTTATCATACACGCCTGCCACTGTGCAAAGACACACAAACACCCTTTGCCCTGAAGGTCGGTGAGAGATAAACAAATGTGTTGTTAAAAGAGCTGTTTGTCAGCATCTTAACTAATGACATGCACATCCATCCCTCCATAACTCCGCCCTTTATCTCCAGCTCCTGCTGTCCAATGTGTGATAAGCTCAACAGGAGGATTTGAATTGTCCGGAATTGTCTTCCGTTCTGCGTTTGATCCGCTTTCCCTGCAATCTGCAGCCAACTCTAAAAACCAATTATGTCGGCTTGGGAACATTCAAAGGGGGAATTAATGAGGAATTTAACGCCAATGTCCAAATTGGTTTGCATCCCACCTAATAAAGAAGAAGCACAATTGACATGTCAGGGTTGGAAGGCTCCCGGTGTGGCTCCAGCTCTCTGCTTTTGTTTCCTGAATGATAAAAAGACTCGCAGAGCGAGTCGCAGGCCACAGGCTGGACACTCGGAGCTTAGTGTGGAAACGTCTGAATGCAAAGCAGCTTAGGAGTGACAGAGGAAATGGGATATCGATAGCAGCCAACAGATTTGGCCGCCGCACAGAGGCCTGACGCACCGCGCCACACTTCAGTGCCGACTTCCGCCTGTGCAGATCAGTCTGCGGCCAAACGCTGCTCAATGAAAACTCTCAGGATGTCGTGAGTGAAAACCACAGACTGTATATAAAGATGGATGTAGCGTCCGTGAGGCCACCCGTTGGTTTCAATGGAGTGGTTATGAGGAAAATCGTGGGCCCAGAGAGAGGCAGCAGAGGGGCCTCGCTTCCACAGGCTTTTCTCCAGTAAACAGTTTGAGCTGGCTCCTCACACGCAGACCAGGCCGGTGCTCAGAATTCTCAACATCCTCATAAATTGGAAATGACAACTTGATTCATGCAGGTAATACGTTTTAGTCTGAGCGGGAAACGTGGCTGTTATACAATATCTAAGCTCACTGCTGCATCATCAGTATAAGTAGAATTATGGTGATACAAGCGAGGAGACCAGAATGAAACATGATGTGGACGGATGCTGGAATAGCAGGTGGGGGGTGTTTCTCCTGAGAGGCCACCGAAGCATTATGGGATTGATGTGGTGAAATAAAGGTGGTGATAACCTTCATAGGAGGCAGGAGATTCATCCTACAGACGCAATGTTTCAGGTCTGGTCACAGGAGAGTTGAGTGCCCGGGGCAGAGCAGTGTTTTCTAACTTCTACATTATCCAGGACACAGTTTTGCTGAACACACACTCAGCACTGCAACACACACACACACACACACACATATGAGAGCTGTGTGGTTCCAGGTGTCCAGCCTGCAGGCCAATCCGGGCCCTGACAGGTCTTAAGTGGCCTTCTACTTCCATTTTAAAAGTATTATTCATCATCTGCCAGAGGGGTCAACAAATTGATTACATTTGTGATCGTAGTGTGATAAAGTAAACAAAGTGATCATCTGCAGGGGAATGGTTCTGTGAGAGGTACCTTGCAAAAGAGCAAAGTTTTTGAGGCTATAAATAGGTACCTTGCCAAAGGCAAAACTGCCATTCCACAGCTTCAGGTGGAAGCAGAGGGTCACTATTTAGCAGAAAACATCACTAATGTTCATGGGTGTTGCACCGGAGGGGGGGGGGGGGGGGGGGGGGGGGGGGGGGGGGGTGCAACACGCTTTTACAGCAAGATAATTTCATCCTCCCTCATTTTCCAAAGGTAAACCCGTTTGCCCACCCTCGCAGTGCACCAGCATAAAAAAATGGAGCGCACCTCAGCCCCCCTTGCGCTGCATGAAAAGGCATTGGTCAAATTGAACGGACATTCACCCAATCACAGACTGTTGTCCGCGACCCGGCCGCCGATCCGGGAAATTTGAACTTACATCTGAGATGTTCTATATTGTATATCTATGTCATCAGCTGAGGCAGAGAGAGGGTTCAGGAGGCCGAAGACATGGCTCCGGAGCACCATGACGCAAACATGGCTGAACAGTGTGGCCCATTAGGCAATATAGGCAGATGCTAAGGGCACCGTGGCGTCCAGGGGGCGTCCACCTTCAATATGATTATATTGTATTTGAGATTTTTTTGTATTTCTTCGTAATTAAAAAATGTAGTGATGGGCAAATGATCCCGAGGCTTTGGAGCTTGTGTCCCTCTTCCTGAACTGAACTCATCCAAAACACTTCATCTCACACTTTAAACTTAATCTAAAGGTTGCGAGTTTGAGGCTCACTCGCAGATGTTATTGAGAACTATTTTTTCATAGAGTGGCTATATGTTATGGTTTGATTTAGACAAATGTCCTACTCCCTTTAAAAAAAGAACTTAGTTATACTTCTGGTGCAGTGGCTAAGTGTATTCTCACAACAAGCGTATAATTCATACACATCTAAAATCTCACCCAGGGTAGGGCACCACATTGGGTAGGGCCAGCCCTGTGGCTGTGTGTCATATTCATAAAGAACAACTGGACATAATGGACAGGAAGGCAATTGCTAGAGAATCTGTGTCCCGCAGAGAAAGCAGGAAGAACACTTGGGTTTTTTGGTTAAGTAATGAGGGCAATTTTTGTCAACTTAATTCTGTTAATAGTTTGAGATTTTCACCTATAATTGTTTTTAAGGGGTGATGTTATTTCATTTTTAGTTTATTGTAGTTTTTTTGGACATGCAAAATTAAAGGTAAGATAGGTTTTCAGTTGTTTTTTGAACAAAGCCAGTTCAATTTTAATGATACAGGTCAATTGTTCCATAGTTGTTCCAAATTGTTACATAGTGACGGTCCTCTGTATTTTTTAAAGCGTGTTGAATGTGGGAAATGTGACAAGATGGAAGATAAAAGTCCTTTGAATGTTGTGTATGATATGAATGGATGTCTGAGGACAACTTAAAAATAATCTGGAAACTGGATGGCAAGTCCCAAGATAGACATACATACATGAACACACATGTTTGGTATATGTTCATATTGAAAATTGACAACAGATTGAATTTATTTGAATAAATATGTTCATAATGAATGACTCTCAGTTCAAAATGACTGACTCTGTGTTGGAAGAGCCTCTGAATACTGTTTGGGAGCATTCATTTTGGAGAAGGAAACAGCCAAGCACAGGCAGAATGTGGTGTTCATGTGCCACCCCTGGAACACACCCACCTTTAAAATCACTGCTTCACCCCTGCTAATGTTAACCATCCACACGCTCTGACTTGTTTTGATACCTGTCTGCAGAATTTAATTGTGAGAACAAGGAAAATCTATACACAACATTTGTTCTTAATCTCTGTGATTTACATTCCTTGACTTTATATTCAGTCAATCACAGAACCTGGAAATCCAGTCTCCTGGATCCTGGAAAGACGCAGACCAAAGTTTGTGTGAGTCTGAAAAACACACCAAGGGTGATCAATACAGCAGCAGCCGGCAGGAGTGCGCACACACACACACACACACACACACACACACACACACACAGACACACACACACACACACACAGACCTCTCTTTTATCGTCCCTGTGCACCCGCTCTTTCAAGCCCTGATCTTAAACCCATGACAGCGTCCTCAACACTATAAACTGCAGCACTCTGTGATTCTCCATCATTGATCCGGCTCACTCAGGGTGCTTTGCTTTATTTCTACTTTGCTTTGTTTTGTTTGTGTCCATCACAAAAAGAAACAATAAACAAGTGTCTTGATTCAAGGGTCACCCCCTCATCTTCAGAGCGCAATTGAGAGAGGCAGCGTTCCTGGGTCACACAAAAGATCATGGTGCCACTCTCACAACGTTGCCTAGCAACACAACCTCAATTAGACAAAACAAGAAAGCTGTAATGTGCCTTTGGGCTTAATTTAAGCATGACACGACAACATCTGTTGTCACTATAGTGTGATGAATCCTGGGAAATGCATTCATCATTTTGAGTCAGCTGTTTTCTGAAGACGCCTCCTCATCTCATTCAATCTTCAAATGCACTGAATTAATTCTGAATTATTCCTGTATTGAGGAGCCAAAAACCTTCACTATGGCAACCAAACGTGTCTTTGATCGTACTCAACAAGAACATCTAGGCCCGTCTCAAACTATTGGTGCATTTCAATTATTGTAACTAATATAATCTAACATCAAAGTCACAGAAGGTCAGTCTCAGAGGTTCGAAATATGGTAAGAGGTTTAGTTTGGTAGAGATTCTCTCTGGTTCCTCACCCACTTTGAATAATTTGTTGTTTACTTTATCCACAAACACTAAACACACACTGTGGATATGTAAAATATAATGTGTAGTGTAGATGATGGTATAGTGAATTAGTATGTGAGCACATGCATGCAGCTCATATCTCCCATGCTCCTCGACACCTTGGCAATAAACCTCCAGCAGACAACTGATAGATGCAATATGAAAAGGGCATATGTTAACCAGAGGAAGCTCAGAGCTACAGGCATCAATTAGCAACAACACACATCTGCTCACACTGTACAAACACACATACACACACACACACACACACGTAAACAAATTTTGGTGGAAAACCTCCCAAGTGGAGCTCCGGCTAATCAACGTCTCAACTTCTGCACAGACACGCAAACATTATTCACATGCGCTCTCAGAACATCTGGAGGAAGCTGATGAGGAGATGGAGGATTAGGATGAGTCTAACATATGTGCAGAGCTGCTGCCCCATGGCACCTCCTCCTCTGTTCTGTGGAGCTGCCACCCGCTGCTGTCGGGGGGGGGGGGGGGGGGGGGGGGGGGGGGGGGGGGGGGGGGGGGGGGGGGGGGGGGGGGGGGAGAGTTATTGTGATACCATCTCAGCCCTGGTAGACAGGTACAGCGAGGAACACGCTCCACACATCCCATTATATGGCAGCACACAGACCACTGCACCTGTCCAGATAACACACACACACACACACACACACACAAACCACTCCAGGCAACAGTGACGCTGGGTGCTCAGGAGTTGAGGGGCGCACGGCAACGCAGAAGCAGAGGAGATGCAGGCTCACACACTATTATGTGCAGATGTCCTCCACTGTCAAAATACAGGGGCCCACACACACACACACACACACGCGCGCACACACACATAACCTGCTGTATATCCTATGAGCTAGAGCACTGAGAGGATGAAGGCTCCCGCAGTGATTAGCTTGTCTACTAGGCTGTGCAACACACACACACACACACACACACACACACACACACACACACACACACACACACACACACACACACACACACACACACACACATGCACACACAGATGCATCCACGCAGGAACACTAGAAAACACAGATAAAATCACCTGAATCCTCAGACTTTATGTTGTTTAAGTGAAACATACACTTTTCACCACAACGGCCAGTAACTGCAGTGACCATGGAAACACTTCCTACAGAGGGATGATGTGTTTGCACATGTCCAGAAGCTCCATCTACATTCTGCATTTTTGTGAAGACAATATCTCAAGAACACCTGGGGGAGCAGGGGGTTTTTGTTTTCTGTATGACAGGTCAGATGTCAAAGGTCAGCACAACCATGACCTCTTCAACATGTATAAAGGAAGGAGGCCTGCAGTGATGAGGAAGACTATTTTTATTGTGTGTGTATCTGAAGTTACAAATACACAGTTTTCTCTTCTGCAGAAATCACAGCAGGCCCCAGTTGCTATGATGTATGCGTGTATGTGTGTGTGTGTGTGTGTGTGTGTGTGTGTGTGTGTGTGTGTGTGTGTGTGTGTGTGTGTGTGTGTGTGTGTGTGTGTGTGTGTATACATGGTGTAATAAACTGTGGTGTGAGTGCCCACCGTTGCCTCGGGCTCTCGGAGGTGAGGCTGCTGTCTGCTGCCAGTGTGAAGTCTGTTCAGGGGCCACATGGCTCCGTCTGGCCCCAGGTAAATAAATTATTCCACTTGTCAGAGGTGCTGAGATCCAGTTTCACAGAGGGGGTGAGGAAAAGTTTCTCTGTTTACATGGCATACACTGAGTATGGATGTCTGTGTGTGCCTACACCAACACACACACACACACACACACACACGCACACGAACACACACACACACACACACACACACACACACACACACACACACTGATTTCCTTGAGAGATACTGTGGCCTTAACCTATTCCATGCATTACTGCAACAGATCATGTCTTTGTTATAGTAAGTAACTGAGAACTTAGATCGTGATACAAGCACTTGTCAACACAAAAAATAATGTGAGTACTCCTACACTTCAGTATCAAAGCTACGCTGTAGCTACATATAGCCAATGGATGGAAGCGAAGCAGATGTAAACATTGTGCTTCTCACAGACACGCAATCTGGACTTTTACCATTAGTATTGGCAGGAGGAGCAGTCACAGAAGTCATATTAACCTCTACTAGTGAATTTGTTTTTATGGCAGCAGCAGATTGTTCTTCATGGGCGTGATGAATATTTGAACTCCTGTGTGCAGAATCAGATAGGGTCAACTGCTGTAGGTACAGGACCACAGGAGCTCCAGCTGAGCATCTGCATCTCTGAACGCCACTTTAATGAGAGCTTCTCAAACATTTCCACCTGCGGGCAAAGCTTTGACAGAGAACCCACTGCTTTGTGGAGACAGAAAAGATAAAGAGATAACAGGAGGGAGGAGAAGAGGAGAAGAAAATCCCTGAACATAAAACAGAAGCAGAAAAAGTCAGATGATGGGAAAATAGGGCAGAGTGAAGTAACAGGGCCATTCTGCACAATTACTACTGTCTCATAGGATCAACTGACCTTAATATACATGTATCTGCAGTGGGTTTAATAAGGCTATTGATCAATACAAGAGACTAAACAGTAATTTTGCCAAATGCTGAGTCATTATGTTTCACAGCTTGTAAATAAAATAGCCATTAGATGATGTCATACTCCTGGAGAGTGTTTCTTCAATTAGAATGAAGGAGAGAGTGAGGAGGGTTTCAAAGGAACATTCAAGGACTGTAGCTAAAATATATGGAGGCAGAAGATTTTACTATATCTATTTATAGCTTGTATATCTAGCAAGCAAAGTTTTATGGCCCATTCCAATGGGGAAACCTGAACCTGCTCCAAGTCGTTGATAGTTTTCATAATCGTAAAAACCCGATGTACCTCGATTTTTGGGGGTTTACCATGAAATAATTCCGAATGGTTTTATTGAGCAGATGTAGATGTGCATCATCTAAAATCTATGCAACAGTAAAAGTGAAAATAATATGTTGACATATCCTAAAAAAAGTAAATAAATGAATACAATTTGCCAAACAATGTACTTATTATGTCTATTTTAACAAAGGACCAAGAAAAGCTCTGGGACTGTTCATGGTGTTGAATGAGAATCATGTTGTTGGTTCTCCCTATACCAAGGGTGTTAAAACCTTTTTTTCCTGAGAGCCATATACAGAAAAAATATACGAAGGACTGGGCCACTCACTTGGTGATGTATACTGCCTCACTTCTAAATGTTAAAACTCGGTAAAATGTTTGTAAAGCGAGCTTTCTCAACTGTATATGTATTTATCATGCCTATTTATTTATCATATATAGTGATATATTATATATATATATATATATATATATTGGACTTGTTTGGGTGCTTCAGATGCTTCTCAATGACAGCTGAAAGGGTCGGTTGCTTCAGATTCTGTGTCAGAGTCCTGGAGGGAATCACTGTCTGAGCCAAATGAACCACACTGCTGCAGGTGAAACATAAAATAATGGTAAGACATTTGTCAAACCATCAGGGCCCTGTGTTTGACATATACGACTTAGACAATATTTTGGACTGGACTGATCTAGGATATCTATCTATCTATGTATCCATCTATCTATCTATCTATCTATCTATCTATCTATCTATCTGTTTGAGTACTGTAGTATCACAGTAATTATTAAGTACCGGTATACTGTACATCCTATAAGCACACGCAAGCCCTGGCGGGCGCACAGGGTACAGCTTATGAAACATTTCTAGGCGCACCACATGATTTTTGGCCGCATATGCGCCGAAATTGGCCGCACTCTGGAGGGTTGCACACATACACACGCACACACAAAGGTGACTGAGTTTGTTGTTTTTTCTGTTGCTACTCTGCTGTGTGTATCTCTCCACTCTGTCACTCACAGGTGCTGTTTTCCAGGATCCCAGGAGAAGCAGGAGTGAAATTACTGTAATCACACTAAATTGGCTGTAAAGCGCAATGTCTCAGCTTTCAGAAACCATTTGAATTTTTCTAATTGTGCAAACTGGGACGGAGTTACAACAATCTAAAGCACGGGCCGTAGTTTGGATACCCCTGCCCTATACAGTCCTACACAGAGCTGTCACGAGTGCTGAATGGCACAGAGGCCCAGCTAATATAGTCTCTCACAAAACTCTGGCAAAGCATTATATCAGTGAGTGTCCTCACAAAGATAGAAGTACAAGGCTCTCTCTCTCTCTCTCTCTCTCTCTCTCTCTCTCTCTGTGTGTGTGTTGATGTCACAGTGTGTTGGTGATGACAGCCAGTGATCCAGTAGCTGTGTCACTGCTTGTGACGGCTGTCAGAGGAGAGATCCATCTATGTGATTAGCTGCTGGACGGCCTGACTTTCCACTGGGACAGATCGATCTGTGCCGGCCGCTGAGATGACTGTCAAAGTGTGTGTGTCCGTGTGTGATTTGAATGAACTGACAAAAAAAGCAATGACTACACTGCAAACATATATGAAAATACAGCAATAAAAAGAGCAGATTGCCCCTAATTGCACATTAATGTTATGTCTTTAAGTCATAGCATTGTAAACAGCACATTAACAAACCCTGACTGACAGACTCCTGTGTGAAATCGCAGTAAATAACACTTGAGCCTTCAACCTCCTCTATCTTTTCATTTGCTGCTCCCACACAGCCTGGGTGCTTGTTAGTTTCCCCTCCTCTCTTCCTCTGCCACATTTTCTCTCATCTCTCACTTTGTCCTTGACCAGCAGCAAAACAGCTTCTATCAACAGGATCATTCGGCTCCTGTTTGGAGTCACTGGGGTTCATAGACACAGAGAAAGAGGGAGGCAGAGGCACCTTGACCGAGGAAACCTGAAGCTACTCAGAACACCGGCTTTCTCTCTCTTTGTGTGAGACACAGTCGGAGACAGATGTGTGGTCACTGGGGGAGTGGGCAGAGCGCTGCTGGGGAGGAACCCTGCTGTGCTCTGACCAGACACCTCACAATGTTTCACCATGCACTCGCTCATGCCTCACTCTCAGTGTTTCATTTGACATCGAAACAAACATGCAATATCTATCAACATGTATTGTCTGTTTTAACAGAGGCCCTGGAGCTGTCCGTGGTGCTGAATGAGGACCGTGTTCTATGTGGGTTCTTCCTATACAGTCCCACACAGAGCCGTCCATAGTGCTGAATGGCACAGAGGCCCAGCTAATATAGTCCCTCACAGAACTTCTTCACTGGAGGATGGTTAAGGAAAGGGGTTAGGCCAGTGTAGGGAGCATCCAAAGATCCAATCACTTCCTTATTGATTCATTTGATATCTCATTGTAAAATGTCATGGTCACAATAAAGACTCTGACAGGCAGATGGACCTGAAGATATCATTCCTCCAGCCACTGCAGGAATCTGCTGCAGTCTCTGTCTTTGCACTCTCTTCCCAGCATCCTCTCTGTCCTGGCTCTGTATCATTGTGGGGTCAGTGTAGTTTTCTTCTGCAGCAGCAGCAGCAGCAGGAGCAGCAGCAACAGCAGCCTTATCTTCCTCTGATAAATCCGGGGAGGACGAGGAGCGCTGGAGTCGCGCAGTTCACAAAGAGAAAAGGACACAGACTGTATTTCCTTCTCTTCGCTGCAGCGGCAGATCACACTTCTATTTAAACTCAGTTTCTGCTGCAATCTCAGCCCTGAGTGTTTGTGTAGAGCTGTTACCGTGACAACAAACTCTGCCACCTACTCAGTACTGTAAAAACACAAAAAAGAATAGAGAAGTGAGTACTTAGCAAAAAGTGTCAATAAGGTTTTTAATCAGTGTGTGTGCAGCAGTGACACCTCTGCTCAGGTCAGTGAATATTATGCAAAGCATCGACTTGCAAAATGCATCTTTATACACTGTGCTTACCTTTTTCATTTAAATTGATTTATTACCCTTCCTTGAAAATAACATTGTTATGGATTGTATTTGGATTCTGTGCTGCACAATTATGTTTTGCCCACAGGGTAATCGGGCCATGTCCTCTTACTATGACATGAAGGGTCAACAATTTTTCAGGCTTTTCAAAATAAAACGCAAGCAGCAGAGAAGTGCAATGCGAACAGAGTGTAGCTGCAGAGGACGGCAGAGACTGATGGTGTCTCACTTTAGAGCCGCACACTGTACAAAGTGATGAGCCCTGGGAGGAGGGTGCGGCTGCAGAGACTCATCAGCTGAGCAAACCCAGAGGACTGCGACATTTCACCAGCTGCCGTGAGCTCCAGTCCAGCAGCGCCTCAGAGTTTCACCATTAAGGCCTGAGCAGAGTCAGGGGGCGTGTGTGGTTACTATTATGATCGTGCTGCCACCACAGATTCAAAGTGCAAATTTGTCAAAACAACAGCTTATTTCACACACACACACACACACACACACACACACACACACACACACACACACACACACACAATTCTATCTCAATAACTCACCACTACTACTCTATTTCTACCCTTGTAATATCACTGGACCACAGCGCACCCTCTCTGTGATGATGGTCTATGAGGCATAGGGCGAATTGAGGCAACAGGAACCATTGATGTGATTGAGCCACTTGATCTGATCTTCATTGATAAAGAGCAGAGACAATGAGAGACAGACCCTTGGTTTGAGACCTCATCAAACACAAAAATTCAAGGGTCAAAGAAAAATCTAAATTTCAATAAAATGCAAACAATGAGAAGAAACCAACAAACAGAGAAGTGTACTTTCAATAATGAACTAACGTAGGATGAATCTGATGTGAACAGATCAGATCAAATTAACTGTCCTGAAAATTGTAAAGTAACAATTTACCATTATCCTCCATCTGATGTGTCATGTTAATCACTTCCTTTTTGTGCTTAATGAGAACAGAGGCTGACACGACTATGGGGCTTTATGAGGTAACATTCAATAACCGGGCCTGAATCGCAGCTTTCATTAAATCACTAATTAAAACAAGCATAGTCAATGTTAAGAGTTGCAGATTATATTTTCATTACTTCAATTAGGCTGATTGCTATTTGCCGCAGAGCTCTTTGTGATGCCGTTTCATTAAGGGGAAGAATGAAAAGACAAATCCGTGGTGGGAATCGTCTGGGTTGTAAACGAGCGAGCGTGAGCGTCGACGTTCAGGCTCGATGGTTTCTTGATCAAAAGAGAAGCTGAACGTGCCTGTCACTTCATTTCTCTTCCATATAACGGCCGTGTCAGAGAACGACGTGCAGCGCTTTGATCACACTGCGAATACAGTATGGAATAAGAGAGGGGAACCTGGAAGGTGAAGGGATTTCATGACACATCTGAGGATTGTCAATGAGCATGATGCCATTTAAGGTCCAGCAGGTGCGATTTACGTGGAATCATTTCCATTTCAGCTGGAATGAATTCAATTTAGGAATAACTTATTTACCTGTGAAAAACTTTGTCACAGTTCCTGGTAATTTACGACTTGTATTTGGACGATGTATTCCATGTGCACACAATAGGCAGCACTGCAGATTGGCTCTATTTATACTGGTGTGTCTGAATTGTCTTGCGCTCATATTTGATGGCTGTAATATCATGTGGGTGTTGTAAACCTCGTTTAAAAGCTGTCCGTTTGTCCTCTTCAATAAAGTTGGATGAGTAACATGGACACTTGTGGCCCCTGATCCTCGGTTCGATGGCGCTCTGTTCTTTAACTGATGCAACTGGCGTCGCTCTGATGATGAAAAACAATAAATTTGACACACGACATAATAGCTAATGTAAATCATTAAAGTATAAATGTGACTACAAAGTCACATTACACCTGGGGGTGCAGGGGACCTCATTGCATTACTCTCATGATTCATGGTGGAGCATACAAATGTTGACTGTCAGGTTTTTACAGCTGGGAGTTAAGAAGCTACTGGACACTGCTCATTTGTATCAAGCCCCGTCCCCCTGAGTTGTTCCAGTGCCTGCGAGGGGTTTATGGGCCGTACATCAGCCGTATCTGGAGACACATCTGACAGGGCGACTTGGAGCAGGGCAGAGAGGTTATCCAGCATCTATGGATCACAACCAGCTGCCCAGTCTGGGACAGGACAGGACGGCAAACACAGGAGCCCATTAACTGATGTAAGAATGAGTGAGGCACTGGAATCCTGCACCAGATCGCAACATATCACTACATGTTGCCTCATTAACAATACTCTTTAGTACAAGAACAAAAAACACAGAGTGACTGAGACCTGTTTCAGCACCGGACAGCTCCCATGCGGCCGCACCGCACAACACAAATACACCTGAAAGCAGCACCATGAAAAGCACAGTGCAAGTCAGAGAGGCTGCGGAATAAAGCTGTGGAAACATGACTTGATGTTTTTGGATCAGTGCGAGTCAAACTGCAGAGGAGTGAGGAGGTGACTTCTGCAAACAAACTCCACACCCACACGCCACTGCCCACGAGCCTCACGCTCACTCTGCAAACACAAGAAGAGGACAGACGGACAGCACTAATGAACACACAAAGTCCTGACAATCTAAAAACATCACTTCCATGCAGCTTTTTGAAAGTTGTACTGATAGCAGAATCATTACTCGAGGTCGAGACATGATTCACAGGTCTGCGTTTCTACGCTCTCCCTCAGTTCCACCACAAAGAAAAAGAGCCAGAGTCTCTTTAAAGGACTAGAGGCAGCTTAAGCTGGTCTGTCACCTCAGATGGTGCACGCAGGGAAAACAGGACGAGATGTAAGACGCGATTAACATGTGTGATATCCACCACCAGATCCTAACTTCCATTGTCTGGCTTTCTTCTTCCTCCCTTCTCCATCTTGGCTTTCAGAGTTTAAGATTAGATTACATTTTAATGATCCCTGTGTCGAAAATGGGTCGACAGAGCCCCGAACAGTCTGGAGACAAAGCAAAGAAAATGGAGAGTACAACGAGAAGCAGGTCTAATAAACAGAGGTTAAATATTTGAGTAGACATGAAGAGAGTCAGAAAACAACATGCAACATTTTACCTATAAATCGATCTAAAATTTTGACTTTTTGCTATAAATTGCTGAGGTCATGATTTTATGTGTGGAGACATGAGCGACGCTCAGTTGTAGCACACGTGTTGACACTGTGACAACAACATTTGACAGTTAGTGTCCGTGGGGAGAAGCTGGTCTATATTTCATGAAATCTATTAAACCAGGACCGAACTGGCACTTTGCTCAAGTCACTGTCACACCGTTTAGAGTCCTGGAGCGACAGGCGGGAGCAACTGTGATGTCATCACCATGCCTTTATCTGCATTGTGCATTCCCCTACAGCCCTATAGGCGTCAGGCTGCGACAAATACAACACAACTACATGGACACGACGAAAAAACAAGCCAGTTTGGTATAGAATGTACAGCCTGAGATATAAAATATGATTTTACATGCAAGTAAACTTGTAACTAACGTATCTAAAACTATATTTTGTTATCTAAATGTTATATTTTCATGTATTCTAACTCCCTTATTATTTCAGTGACTAAAGCAGAGCTGTAAAATGTCCCTAACAGTTGAACTTTCAGTGTTAAGACATCTTAAAAGTTTTCTCAAGCTATGGCAGACAGAATCAATTCCTCAGACTTTACTTTACCCCATGGTGTAAAAAAAAAGATTTGAATGCGGCTGAAACTGAAAACCATGTTTAGAGTCGCTTCTCTGTGACACAACAGAAAAACCACATTAGAGCAGTTAACAATACACAATGATAAACATCACAATAAAGAAATGAGTCCTGGACTCTGCTCTGCACTTTGATCCAAGTGAAAACAACGAGAGAAAACGTCGAAGGTCTCGGCTGAATTTTTGGATCCAACGGAGCAAATGGTGAAGGTCGGGACATAAGGACAAGTAAATGACAATAAGTCATTCACCTTTCTCTCTATTGTGTTTTTTGTATGAAGTAGACATGAGGTATCCAGCTGCCTGTGTGTCACACTGAACCTTTAAGTATCTATAGTAACATGAGCAGAAATGTAAAGAAATGCATCTCCACCTTATCCCCCTCCTCCTATAGATAAGCAGTTCAGTGAGCACAGATGTGGATGTGTGTCTCACCTTATCACAACCTGCAGGTGGAGGAGTGTTAATACTCTGCCTGTTGTCACTATCACTGCATCATGTGGATGTTATTCACAGTCGGAAGTGGCGGACCTGTAAGATAACATGTGATCGCATGAGGTAAAGGATGCATTCATTCATTCATTCATTAGCGACAGGACACCAAGTCTCGTCAGATCCTATTCACTCTCTGCTCATCTCATTCAGCAGCTTTTCTATAATGTTATGTTAATGATGCCGGTGTCAGTCTTTGATGGAGACGCCACTCATACACACTCTGTTGATCTGATTTACATGAGTCCTTTTAATCCTGATTTAATAAGCAACACGCATGTGAACACACACAGGCGTGATTCGCCGCGTGGGTGCACACAAACACGCGTGTGTTGGCGTCAAACACATTTGCGGCTGAAAACGAGTGACAACGTTGATGCAAAACACATTATCCTGCAGCCGCAGAGGTAATTATGGTTTCTAATGTGGGATCAATTAGCAGGACCCATCACGCTGTACTGCTTCAAATGTGCAATTAGATTAAATTATATGATAGAGGAATCGCTGAAAGCGCCAGGGAATGAGAATAAAATACACTTGTGTGCAGGTTGTTTCTCATGTTTCAAATTGATGTGCTGGTCAGACAAAGGATTCAGAGCTGCACGACACATGGAGACATGTTTGGAATCTACACACAGAAAATGGGGAGAGAATGAGAAGTGTTATTTTGAGTGCTGCAGTGTGTGTGTGTGTATGTGTGTGTGTCTGGGCAGATCAGACCGATATGTTTCAGTCTCTCCCTCCTTCCTGCAGCCGCAGCGCCACACACACACACACACACACACACACACACACACACACACACACACACACACACACACACACACACACACACACACACACACACACACACACTCGGGGGAATGATTAAAACACCGATGCTTCATCAGATTTGAGAAAAGGTCAAAAATCAGAATGTTTGTGTCTGATTGCACAAACTTAACAAAATATTAGAATCACAAATCCTGATTCACATTCAGATCAGGGTCATGCGTCATGTTT
This sequence comes from Chascanopsetta lugubris, assembly GCA_016785325.1. NCBI lineage: Eukaryota > Metazoa > Chordata > Actinopteri > Pleuronectiformes > Bothidae > Chascanopsetta > Chascanopsetta lugubris. The sequence continues at coordinate 26,456 of JAFBJT010045916.1, read as the reverse complement.
TTTCTTAATTGCACCGGAACCACAATAGAGTCTCCACCCTCTACCACCTACGGCACTTTCAACCTACCTATGACTTTTGACCTTCTCTGCATAGATATTATCTTACATAGTAAAATCATATTTCACTGACTGCTGATTTCACAGCGATTCAGCACCAGAGGGAAATGCTGCACAGTTGTTGTGCCTGCGTCTCTCCCTCCGGCAACAGAAGCGTGAAAACAGTGTGACGCCTGCAGAGGGAACATGTTTGGACTGCAGTCACATGCTCGGCTGGAAACCACAGCTGATCCACAGGAGACGCAGCCCCAGGTCAGAGCTCACTTTTGCTCTGACTGTCCAGTTAGGGAGGGCTGTCAGCTCAGGTTTATCGTTGCCACGGCAGCTGTGATGCCATGGGAAATAAAAATACAGGTGAGCTCGGTCATATTTTATCTGGGTGAACATGGCACATAAATAACATGAGTCCGCTCTTATACACAAAGAATAGGAGAACCTAAACACTACTGACCTCACAAACAGAGGAATGTTTAATATCACGCATTCTCTCTCTAACAAGTCTTACAATATTAAAGGTGCAGTGTGTACGATTTTGGTCATTTTTGTCACTTCTAAAAACATTACAACACAATGACATTATAACATTTTCATGAATTAATAATCACTTAAATGTTTTATTTTTTTGATTACCCTTAAATTAGTCCAATGTATATTTACATGAGGAGCGGGTCCTCTCCACGGGGGCCACCATGTTTTTACAGTAGCTCAGAGTGGATGCACTAAACGTTTGTCAGTTTTAATGTGAACTGAAGTCTCCCATATAGGTTCTCCTGCATGTTCAGAAAGGTGAGGGTGAGGTGATGGATACAACAGGCAACTTCCCCTCTAGATGTCACCAAATCTTACACGCTGCACCTTTAATATGTATATGACACACAAGGGGCTAAATTCTGGTCCTGATCTTGTTCCAGCATAAAGACAACCAGAGTTGTAGCACAGCCGCAGTAAAAGTAGATTTATACGCATGAAAACAAAGAAAAGAAAAAGCAGTGGGCACAAATTAAAGTATCAGCAGTAGGAGAAGCAGAGCTGCTGAGTCGACTTCACTGCCTCACTTTGTCAAAAAATTACTGTTTATAGTCTGATCCCTGCTTGTTTATACACAGTTAATGAGATTTGTTTGGCTGAATCGTCATCTGTCGCAATCAATGACAACCGGGCCAGGCGAGAGAAGGTGGAGAGAATCGGGCCTGAGTTTGAGTCGGAGCCGCGGCACCATAATGAGCACGACGTGAGCGCCGGCGCTGCAGGAGAGTCTAATGCCCCGTCAGTTACCTGCTGTGTAGTAATGACGCTGCACGCCGCTCTCTAATGCTGCCTCCTCAAACACACACACAGACATGGAATAGATGTATGCACACGTGCAGTCAAACAACAGTGTCGATTTAAAAAAAGCATTTCATTATGCTCTTTTACCCCTGATACACTAATGACCAATTATATCTGATATTCTTGCAGAAGTAAACGGACTCTTTTTGCCAGACTTTCCTCCTGTGAACTTGGTGGCTTCATTTGGGGGTTTGCATGAAAAAAAAGCTCCCACAGCCACAGGGAGATCATCCAAATTAACCCCGGCTCTGCCGCACATCTGTCATTTGTAGGAGTTAATAAAGTTTAAAGCTGTATTTCTTATTCCCTTTAACAAGAAGTTGGCTGTCACCCGTTTTCTTACTCTGTGGTGTTTTTCCTCTTTCCCCTCAGGAAGATTTATGATGCCGCTGTGGAAAAGTGCAAAGAGACCCCGTCCCATTAAAACTCCACTAAAACCAATCAGAGTGAGATTGTTCTGGGTTGAGTGGAGGTCAGCTGCAGAGCAGATGTGACTCCTGTCGCCCTGCAGACGTCGAGCACAGTGGGTGTGAGTGAGAGTGCATGGACATGGAAACCACCAAACTAGTTGTGCTTAAAGGTGCAGTGTGTGATATTTTGGTCATTTTGTCACTTCTAAAAATATAACGATAAAAGAATTACATCCTATTATCTTCATGAATTTATAATCACCTAAATGTTTTCTTCTTTTCATTACCCTTAAATGAGCCCATTAATGTATATTTACATGAGGAGCGGGTCCTCTCTACGGGGGCGCCATGTTTTTACAGTTATAAAAGTGGATGTACTAAACATTTTCTAATGACAACTGAACCATAGGTTCTCCTGCACGCTCAGAAGGGTTAAGTTGAGGTGAAGGATACAACATGCAACTTTACCTCTAGATGTCACCAAATCGTACACACTGCACCAACTAAAACAAACAGCTGAATCTGAATATAGCACAACCACAGGGAGGGAGACTACACAACCTCCACACAACAACACAATTACCATCATGTTGTTAGTCATTTTGTAATATGGGTCTTAGCCTCATTTATTTTATTGAGGATTCTAATATTTTATATTACTACTACTTTTTGAATTCACAATAATAATCTTTTATTTTACTGAATCCAAATTTTAAAATAAAAGTATCAGCTTCATGCATCAGCTCAGCATGATGTTTGTCCGTCTCATTATCTGAAGATGTGTTGCACAGGATGTTCCACTGCTCTTTGAACATGTGGCTCACACTGACATTGGCATCAGCATCCGCATCAAAGGGATTATACAGGCGGCTGAGATACGCAGACACACACAAACACAATCAAATTGTTTGTGTGCATGCATAAAGAAAAAAGGACATTTTGCAAAGGTTAAATGTGATTTTCCTTTTTCATATCTTTCATGTTTTGCCTCAAAACGTGTTGACTGTTGTTTCCATTAAAGTACTTTGTGTTGATGGTATTTTACAGTAAAAGTAATTGGACTACTTTCAGCGTTGGGGGGGGGGGGGGGGGTTGGGGGGGGGGGGGGCAAAGCTGTGCATGTATGCTTATAACTGAAGCCGTGTGTTTCCTTAATAGATAACCTCTATCTAAAAGATGACGACAAAGATGCACAAATGACGAAAAATCGAAAGCCAAACTAAAGTAACAAAATATCACATTTGATTATGAAAGTGATGCTGGTGATTTAAGAAAGACTCTTCCTTTGCAAGACAGGAAAGGCCTGTTACGCTATCAAGGGAACCACAGAGGATGTAGAGAATCAAATGCTACCAGGAGAAAACAAAGGAACTGCTGATGTAACGAAGGAGGAGGAAACCCACCGTCCTCTGCCACCTTCGCCAATAAGAGCATCTTCTGTAAAGCTCTCAGTCCCCGGTGACACCCATCATGTTTTAAGATCTCCTGTTGCAAGCAGCAGCAGAAACAGCAGCAGCATCCGTATTCCCCGTGTGCATGTCACCGCCGCCTGTTTACACGCGAAACAACAGGAAACAAAAGCCAGGACGCCGGCGAGTGTCCCACTGAGACGTGGCACCGAGGTGAGAGTGACGGCTGCACTCTCAAACTCTTGCTTTCAGATTCACAAAATATCACACGCCTCTCTGTGACTGCAGCACGTGAGCGGATCTGTGAGTTTCCTAATATTGTGCACATGATAAAATAATGTAATAGAAGGTGTCTTAATAATGTATGAACTCTAATGATCTCCCTCAATCAGAAATGAGTTGAGGCGTCATGTTACAGCTGTTGACTGACAGCGCTGACCTCGTGCTTTGAGTGAAATGAACTGAAAATGAACAAAAGCAGAAAACGAGTCTTAATGACTTTATTATCTCTGGTGCCAAGCGACGCTCTCGTCATGTAGGACACACTGATCCCTCACACGCTAACTGCATGCATTCACAGGGCAAATCAAATCCTCCTGCAGCTATTAATAACTCCCACACGCTCACGTGTTTATCATTAAAAGTCAAATGAAAAGATAGTGTTCCTACATGTTGCTCGGTTTGACGAGACCTTTAATCTGATTCCTTATGCTGGTAAAATAATTACATTCTGCTGCAGCTCCATCTGAGCCGAAATAATAAAACCACTCACCGATACTCTGCTTCTTCTTCTGCCTCCACCTCTAGAGTCCGTTCTCCATCAGGCGTCCACTCAGATTTTGGAATCTGTCCATCAGACCTGAAAAACAGAGACGGTAATGAGAGTTTCAGTTTCAGTTTCATAACTGATGGGAATAATGTGAAAGCATTTGCAGCTGGTTTCTGACGGAGCATCTCTGGAGTGACGGGTCCAGGGTTTGCTGTTCACACATCAATCATAATAATGACGATAATAAAGCTTTACTGTCATTGCACAGCAGATACAACAAAATTTTGTTAGGCAGCAATCTCTTTTTTCTAAGCAGCTGTATGTTAAATACAAAATATGATACAGATGTGCAAAAGATATGTCTATAATGAATACATAATGTATGTAAAAGGACTGACATGCAATATACAACATATACATATGTCAGAGTGCTGCATCGTGCAGCAGGAGCTACTGAACCAGTGAAGGATCATCAGCACCAGTACAAATTTGGGGGGAGATCACATGCTGCACCAATCAGGATTTGTATGTGATTCAAGTTCATATATGAAGGCTTGGAGAGGTGGATTGTGTCCATACTCTCAAACTGCAGATAATTGGTGAGTTAAAAGAAGAAGTGAAGCAGTTTTATCAGCTCTAACATAACTGGGAGTTAATCATGGAATATCCTCCACAATCATGTCAGAGCAGAGAGGTGTCACTTCCACTGCAAACCTTCCCTCCTGACTAGAAATTAATAGCTTCTCCATGCAGCAGCTCTCATCAGCCGCCGCCTCATTAAAGTTTTACATGACCCTGGATGTAAAGCAGTGAATGTTACATGCGCACAAAGTGTGTCTTGCAGAGCCGGCCTTAAATTGCACAGGCGTAGGAAGGCGGGTCAGTATGTGGCGCGGTGGATCATTTTCACTTCTATTCACCGCGGCTTGTTTTACTCCCACCTCTCATTTCATGCACGATAACCTCTGCAGATGAAGGGCTGGGAGCTGCAGCGACACAACGCGTCCTCTACTAATACTGAATATTTCATACATTCAATTTTTAATCACATTTTAAATGGGATCATATTTGGAGGTTTGTTCTCAGCGCGCACATCAGAAGATTCTAATGTGATAAGTGGGTTATTTCTTATTTTTCTTTCCCAAACGCCTTTTGGCAAATTTATTCATGACATGGATTTAAAACACATGTTTACACTGCATTTGTGTGCAGCCTCAGAACAAAGATATGTCGAGGAGAAATAACAAATAAAAAGGGTTTAAATAGGCTAAGAGTTAAATGGCATTGGAATGAGCAGATTATCAAAGACATTTTGGATTAACTGTAGTTTCAGGAGCTACAGATAAAATACTTATTATATAATATTTTTCTTCTTTCCACCTTCCACACGACTTTTTGTCCTGGTCCTCGGATTGCTATCACACACACACATTCTTGTACTTGCTGCTTTGTGAGCACCACGTCGATTAGCCAGCAAACCGAGGACCAACACTTCCACTCAACTTGTGAAGAAAAAAACTGCATTTTTGGACACTAGAGGGCATTGATATACAATACACTCCTAGAAAATACTTGAAACACCAATATTTCTGAAAAAGTCTTTAACCGACAAAGTGAGGACCAAACATATTTCATTTTTGGCAGACCAGCAGTATTTTGTAAGTAAACCCGTAAGACAAACTTTTATTAACAAATGTCGAGTTATACTGAATACATACTTGTTTTTTGCGGGTATTGTATTTACACTCAGCATTTATTAAATTAATAATTCAAACTCCATGATCCATACATTGCACGACACAACGCTGAAAATTGTTTTATACACTCCTAAGTCAGAAAAAGTTCAAACATTGAACAACAACTCAAAGCTGCTTCACATTGGGAAAGGCTAAAGAGGCAGTGAAACTCTGCAGCAACCATTGTTTCAGGGTTTAAAAAACATCCCAGACACAGCAACACGGAACCTTTTAAACAACCATGTTTTGATGGTCACAACTATGGGTACACTTTTGGTGTACCTTCAGCACAGCTCAGATGACAAAGCATACATCTAGTTCAAACCTGAGCTTTTTCTTGCTTTTCTGTATTTCATTATATACAAAACACTTTGAAGGAGCTCAGACTCCTTTTCAATGCATACAAGACAATCATACTTTCCTGGCACCCTCTTGAGTGCCATGAATTTTCCTATACGACAATGGATGGCTTTCCTCTCTACCTTCGTCTCCTCTCCAGTTTATTGGGAACACCTACAGGACAAAAAATAAATGCTTTATAGAGGACATGAATAACTTAAGACACAGTTATCATTGAAATATTGAGAACAATGATCTAAACATATAAGAAGCATGATATATCCTTGCTGCTGAGAAACATCCTGTGGCATGTCACAGTCCAAACAGTTTTTAATCTCCAAGTGTTGAAAAATTGCTCAAATATTCAAATCACTGCATAACTGAAAGAACTGATTAGATAACATGAGATGATCTGATTAACAAGTGGGGAAATTTAGCATCAGGATCATTTAGGTATAAAAACGCAGTGGTGACATAGGAGACAGTATACAAAGTATGTTTCACCTGCCAAATGAAAACAATCTGGGACAAGAAAATTCATAGAGGTTATCCAGCTATTTTGTGTCACTGCAGTCTGCAGTCCTCACAGCGCATGACATCTAAGTTCAGACCAATGGGGAAAAAAGGCTGTGATGTATAACAGTTTTTTTGTGTTGTAGCTAATCGTTTGTGGCATCTGAATAGCAATTTCAAATAAGTTAAGCATGCATAGATGCAAAGACGTTTAAATAGCATTTTGTGAAAAAACAAAATACAACGATAAAACAACCGATACTCCTTTTGTGTCCTCAAAAATGTGAATTAAAACAGAAACATTACATGTTCCATTACACCTCTACGTTTTAGTTTTTTGTTCTCAACTCATCACAATCACCTTTATCTGGTTTCCGTTTTTGTTTGATTGCCAACGTTCGCCTCTTGAACTGCTGCTCTCTATCTGACAAGACACAATTTAGGAAAAAAGGGACATCAATGGGGCACCTAATACATTTAAATGTTAAAACAACATCAGGTACATCAGGCCAACTAAATTTTGATTCTTTGAGGTCAAGATTGAGTTTGTGAGAGATAGATAAGTAAAATCAGGCTGATGGATTATGATTGAGATTCAAAGCATTGCACTTCTTTTAACATTCCTGAACTTACCACCATCATCATCAGCAGCAGCAGCATCATATTGTTCAGCCTGTCTTCCACTTTCAGTAATTCCCCTGTGGCTCTCTTATGCCTCCTCACCTATGAAAGAGACATTACAAGGGTTCAAATGAAGAGAGGCACAAGACCTCCTCTGTCTGTCAACAGGTGACTCCTCTTCATTGTAGGAGAGACAGCCAGCGAAAGGGAAAGTATGCTAACCAGCCGCTCATTAGTTACAATTTTGACACATTAAGTACATTGATATCTATGTATTTATTTATTGTTTATTTATTCATTTATTCATTGTTAACTCATTCTAAATTGTGTATGAAAATGTGTTGATGTATCATAAAAACAGAACTTTTACGGACATCCCAGAATCATCACTGTCATGTTTTGGTTTAGCGTCAGTCCTTCGGTGTGTGACCACTGGGCGCTTTGCAATCTTTTGTTGGCCCTCTACATCTGAACATAATACTTGATGCACATACATTTACAATTCAGAAAATTGTCAATTGTCCGGAAATAACTTCAATACTACTAATACTAATAATAATATTTTGACAATAATGAACTCAACATAATTGCTTATGTCTCCATCTAATGATACTAAAATGAAAGACAGCACCAACATCGCCATTGATGAAAATAGTAGGAGAGAGAGAATAGGCCAAAGAAAGAAATCTGGGGTCAACACAAACCAAGACACAGAACAAAGATAATCATAGATTTGCATACCAGACAAGACCGAATCCGCCGTCCTCAGGTTTTTGCTTTTGAGGGACTTTGCTCCATGTTCCATTGCAAATTCCTTAATTTTGAGGAATGCAGGAGTTCTTGGTTTTTTGTCTGACTCTCGACTGCACATTTCCTCAGACAGTCACACCCAAGAAGATTAGTCGTTGTACCATATCCGGCAAACACAAAAGGATTTGCATCCAGTATGCCAACCTCCCTTCGGTTTTCGATCATAAAATCAAGCGAGGCCTTGGTACGCTGAAGAAGCAGTATGGGAACCATTCTTCCCCCTTCCCCTGGTAACAATCTGTGTTAGTCTGCAGCTCAGATGTTCCTCCACCGGTAAAAGGGTCTCATAGATGTGTTGATTCACAGGGCCGGTGTCAGCCTTTTGGAACGTCTCCAGAGTTACACGAGATGCCTCTTCTTCTTATTGAAACTATTATTAAACTCTTATTAAAAACTATGATCTGTGCAAGCAGTCTCTCTCAACTTTCTGTAAGGTTGGATGGTCACACACTCACTTAACTCTGCCTTGGCCTCATCTTCAATTTTTCCCAAGAATGTTCTGAAGTAAAATCACATCTTCCGTCATTGGTACACTTTAGTCTTTAAACCACTTTCTTTGTCTCATGGTACTGTGGGCATCAGTAGACATACAAGGACCATGAATCAACCAAAAGCTCCTTGAATTTCTATGACCTCTCCACTACGATATCAGACTTAATGAGACAGCGAATCCACGAATCTGTTGCGCTTTAAGAGAGACACCTATTTTTACAGTGATGGACAGTTTTCCAAACTCCCGCCGGGTGGAATTATACTCTGCAATGACCTGCGCAGCTTTGACTGCAAGTTGAAACTTAGCTGGTTGGTAGATGCCTTTCAGATATTTGATTTGGTTATCAATTTTCCTGGCAGCCAACACAAACCGTCCCAGCTCTCTCAGTTTGTTTGTTTTTGTCAGCAAACAGGGCATCACCGGAGATGCAGATCAACGATTTCATCGTTTCTGATGTGGGATGTAATTTTATCTTGCCGAAGCCGAAGATTTCTGGACCTTTGTTGTTCCTCCTTTTTTCCTTTCCCCTTGCCTCCCCCTGTACCTTTTCTCGTGTCTCCACAGTTCAGTTTTTCGAAACATGGCAAAACAATGTTGACATGGAAGGTAGTCCTCTACATCCACTTTCTTAGTGGGCCGCCTCCACGTTACTATCTCTCCATCCCCTTCTTCAAGAACCCTGAAATTATGCAGCAAATCTCCCTTGTTACGAAGGGATTCCAGTAGTATTTTCCATTGTTTGGAGTCAATGGGGAAACTAAAGGCACAGGCGACATCACCTTCATCACTATGTGTCGAGCCATCTTCAACTGTCATGTTTTACAGCATAAACAGTAATGGGGTCCCATAGTCCCAAAGTCTTGCTCCATCCTTGTTGTTGGTAGTTCTAAAAGTCAGTTCCATCCTCTTATCACCTTGAAGCCTCTCTCTTTCTTGAGCCCTCCCTCTTTCTTGCTTTGTCAGCTTCATTGACTTGGTGTTTAAGTCTTGGTCGCCTTAAGAGACTTCACTTTCTCTGAATGGGAAGTGGCTGTCTTTCTCTGATGTGGGCTGATATGCGTCAGATTCCAACTCACCCTCATTGGATGATGATGATGATGATGATTTGTAGTCTAAGTCTGATCCACTCGGTCCAGATAAGGATATCGTCAAGTCCTCCTCTGTCTCCTGCTGTTCAGATGAGAAGCCCTCCTTCTAGGCCTGAAACAGTAGGTGAGAAGATAAGTTTCTTTTTCCAACCTCCTGTCCAACCTATAACTTTATAATTGTATTTTTTACTAGTATTGCCATATTCTACTTACTTTCAGAAATTGTTACATCTCTCAAATTACGAGGACTGCCATAAAATGATGTGGAAGAATGTATTTTTATGACGTGTTGTATTAAAACCTTGCATGGAACCTGTGATTTTAAGAAAAAGACATTCACAGACCTTAAAACAACTTGCTGTTTGCTGGGTAGTAAAATGCTCACTACTGCAACAATAATTATTTCAGTTCATTGACTAGCATAAAAACAAAAAGACAGCAAGATTAGTTAGCTGACAGTGCTGTCTACCTCTGCTTAATGGGAACACATACTATGCTGAACATGCATAAATGGTCAAGATGTCTTTTTTAATTGTTCAAACAATCAAAGATTTCAATCTATATTCATGAGACAAAATATCTTTACAAAATAATACAAATATACAGGCATCTTAAAACATCTCAGACTAATTTAGAGCAATTCAGTTGGGGACTGAAAAATCGATGGAAATCATCAATACATAGTTAACTTTAATATTATTGCTTGTTCCAGATTTACAGCTTTACAGTGATTCCCCTTCATTTAAAACTTTGGAGGGGGGGGGGAGACAACCATGGTTTTCTATAAAGCATTGAGAATTACAGGATATAATCTTATGTTGTCAAAACCTGAATAATTATTAAAAATTGGTTACAACATCAATCTTTATATTGGCCAAGTCTGCCTTTTCACAAATTGATGACCTCATATGCATCCCTTGAACTTGCAGAAACATCTTTTTAACTTCCTCTCAAGCTACTTTTTAATGCTGTTTTCATTTTAATTAGGCACCCCTGTGAAATGAGGGAGATACGTTATATGAGTGGTGTCATAATTAATAACATTACTTTTAGTATAATTACACTGAACAATCTAGATGAATACACGTGTTATCCCCTTCCATAATATTAGGGTCAAGTTATTTTTAATTAATTCATTTTTTTTAATGATTTTATAATGCCAGATTGCAACAGCTCTTAAGCTACATACTGACTCAGAGTATAGAACAGGTCTATACCTTGCTCTTTTAGCCTGGTGGTTTTTATCATATCTACAGATTAGCATGTCATTTCTATCTCTACATGGTGGCACATCTTCAAATTCTCCTCCTCTCTCTGTCTGCAACTCACCCCCTCTTTTCCCCTCTCTAACCAAACAATTAACATTGTCATGAGAGTGGAGCACGTACAAAAACTTCCATATTATGTTAAGAAAATGAAAATCAATTACCTGAGTCTCCTCATATCGAGTTTCACACTTTTGGTGATGCAGTTTGAGTTTTAGGAGTCTTCCCTTCCACGTTGGTCCTGGCAGTGCGAGGTGCAGCAGGCAGGTTGTCTGGAGGTTAAGTGAGTTGAACTTCTCACCTGACAATGCTGGGCTCTGATTGGCTGACAGGTTATAGGGCTGTTGATTAGCAGAGGCCCACTCGGCAATTGTGAACTTTGCATTTCTACCTGATTTTGACTTTACTACTTTTACTACTCTTCATTCTTCATTTTAAATAAGGTTAAAAACATGTTCACAATTTCTAACTACTTAAAATGATGAAGAAGTGGAATAAAACAAAAACTATTTAGATTAATCTATTTTAGTCACATCTTTACATAGTTTACATTTCTGTTGTAGTGTTTTCATATATTACTTTTTAAAAGTGCCTTAATTTTGTATCATTATCGTGATCTATTTTGATGCCTTGATATCTGTCTGTGTGGAATTCAGTGTGGACAGACAGTAAGACAGAGACACACAGACAGACAGAGAGAGAGAGAGAGAGAGAGAGAGAGAGAGAGAGAGAGAGACACACACACACACACACATAGACGCATAGACAGGCAGTAAGACAGAGAGACACATAGACAGACAGTAAGACAGAGAGAAACACACAAAAACACAGACAGACAGTAAGGTAGAGACACACAACAGACAGTAAGACAGAGACACAGACAGTAAGACGGAGGGACAGACAGTAAGAGAGACACACAGACAGACAGTAAGACAGATAGACACACAGACACAGTAAGACAGAGAGACACACAGACAGAGACACACACACATACAGACAGTAAGACAGAGAGAGACAGAGACACATACACACACACACACACACACACACACACACAGTAAGGAAGAGAGACACGCAGAGAGACACACAGACAGACAGTAAGATAGACATACACAGACAGACAGTAAGACAGAGAGACACAGACATACAAACACACACACACACACACACACACACACACACAGTAAGACAGAGAGACATGATCTATTTTGATGCTTACACTATCTGTGTGGAATTCATTGTGGACAGTAAAGTCAGAATTGTATTGTACAGGGAGACATGTTTCCTTACGGTGTATTTGACAGTAAAAACTTTGAATCTTTAAATGATATGAATATTAACTTGTTATCGGAGGCCAATTTTCCCAAGCAACAGAAATGCAGGTTAGTTGTGACATCATGTATGCTTGTTTCAGCCCACTTGGAATAATTTTCCCACAATTAATAGACCCAAACCCTGAGCCGTACCCACAACATGCTCTCCTGCCTCGCATGTATGTTCACGTCACAGCTGTTGCAGATTACAAACCAAGTACAACTAGCTGCCACTTTTGACTTTCTCAAAAAATTGTGCCGACACACATTCTACTCTGTCCTTTATGCTCGGCCATGGACCATCAAAGTCTCCTTTTTTTCCACTTTCAAAATTAAAATACACCCCACATACTACTCTGACCCTTCAACTCCGCCAGGTTTGGCTGATGCTCAGCCGGTCAGCACCAGTTTCCATGGATAATCACCTGTGCCAGCACAGACATCTGAACTGGAATTCAGAAATGTAATGAAATATGTTCATGTAAATGATGTATGAGGCTTATTACTCACTCATCCGAACTAATCAGTTTCACAATGAACATGCTGAGCTGTGGATCACACAGTATTATTATCGAGAGGCCAAAAAAATGAATAAAAGTGAAATGGAAACAAATCACTGAGGAGTGAATATAGATTTACAGGTGACCTTGGGTGACTTGAAAGGCAGCAAAAATAAAATGTATTATTATTATTATCATTATTATAGACAGAACAGTTATCCTGTTAAAGAACTTGTAACACTCACTGGAACCGACAAAGTCCGACAGCCATCACACCAGTCCTCATTCATATCATAAACCATTGAGGGCACAGCGTCTTGTGCCGAATATTCTTCGCTCATCATCCTCATCTTATCGTCGTCACCAAAGCCAGTCTCATATCTATACTGTGTCACAGCCTCGGTTGACTCATTCATTACAATGTCACTCAGAAAAGAAATGGACACTTGATCACTAAAACATGAACATGTTCAAAACATGTTCAGAATGTCACATTTTTCTGAAAACTATAAAAAGGAAAGAAAACAAACATCTCAGAATTAAGTGTTTTGATAGGGAAGGAAATTAAGGATTCATAAAAGGACAAAAATGGGAAATATCAAAGAGGATGACCGATTTGATGTATAAGTATTATTGATTTGTTAAGACAAGTAAAAACCTAAAGCCTGAAACTTGAAAATTAAAGCACGCGCATTTGAGAGAGAGACACACACACACACACACACACACACACACACACACACACACACACACACACACACACACAGAGCACAAAGATGTTCGCTCAGAGCTCTTTTTACCGTTCATGTTTTGCAGTTACATTCATCTTGGCTAATTTAAGACGGTGTATGGCGAATGGGGAAATATGTTTAAATACATGAAACGGTATGTGTACACAGAGATAGAGAGGAATTAATACATTTATCAATCAGTGCACAAACATTTGTGTTGTTCCCAATGGTCAAAATCCTGCAAACAGTCAGGATCTTTGTATAATATGAATCTGCTTAATCTGCACTTGCATCCAGGTCAATGATTCTGCAGCTGAACTTGGGTTTAATCATCTTGGCTCTAATCACTATTTGATTTCTTCTACAACACACAGTCGCACTCTGATTCGAGCGTGAGTGACACTCTGAGGCAGGTTACTATGGCAACATTGCCACTGTGCTACACGGTCTCACTGTTGTTCCTTATGTCCCGCTCGTCACCACCAGGGACACTGTGAGGTCACTGGTCGTCGAAAACTTATAAAGGGAAAGAGGCTGCAGAGGTCAGAGTGTATTGTGGCACGTGCAGGTTTGTGTGCATGGGCACTGCAGCATCAACACACAGATCATGTGTGTAAATACACGACCATCGATTCTTTTCATCACTCCACACACGAGGCTGCTCTCCCTCCCTGTGCCGGCTGCAGGCTCAAGCCACCCTGGCTTCCTGTTTCCGACAGGAGCTTCATCATGGGACCGTCGGCTGGCGGCAGCGGCGGTGCTCAAGGACAGAACTCAGTATCAAAGGAGACGTGTCGGATCCCTTCCTCTGGTTTCCTGCTTTGTTGTTGCGTCCCTGTGCATTTCACTCATTTTCCCCTTCAGTGTGGGTGATGCAAACGTGACCCTCAGCTCCACATCACTCAGCGCCTGACACAAACAAAGGGTCCAGCTCTGTGCCTCAGCTACACTCCTTCATATTGTTCCTTTGTACCATTAGAGTCAATAACTCTGACAGCATCAACACAATGTTACGCACATTCTATAGTATTGTAGTATGACTACAGTGATTCATGTGTGGCGCCACACTGAAATACCTCCTCAACCACATTTTCTACTTTTCAGAGGCAGCCTTGAGCTGCGCGAATGCTGACTGGTTTGGAATTGAAAATGAAAACATGGAAGCTGCCTGCATTCCTTTAACAATATGAATATCTTTATTAATCAAGAGGGAATATGTAATCGCATCTTTCCTGACACAAAACATGTTTAACAACTCAAAAGATGTTTATTACTTAAAAGGTCGCTGCATAATAGCTGGAACCAAGGTTGCGCAATAGCTTTTTTCAATGATATGATAACAACCCAAGGGCCAACTGCCCTACTGATTAAGATGCATAATATTTGCATTTAATTTAGTTTCTTTTCTCTCCAAAATAACTAAGATCCTCAGGCAGACTTAGACAATACGTTCCAGTTTTTCTTACACTGGTTAAAGGTGCAGTGTGTAATATTTGGTGAAATCTAGTGGTGAAGTTGCATGTTATATCCATCACCTCACCCTCACCCTTCTGAGGAGAACCTATGGTAGACTTCAGTAAAACCAAAAAAATACTTAGTATGTCCACTCTGGGCTACTGTAAAAATGCGGTGGCCCACGTAGAGAGGACCCGGTCCTCATGTAAATATACATTAATGTTTTCATTTAAGGGTAATGGGAAAAAAGAAGAAAATACTCAGGTGATTCAAAATTCATGAAAATGTCAGTATGTCATAAAATGAATGTACATTTTCTTAGAAGTGCCAAAAATGGCAAAAGCTTAGACACTGCACCTTTCAGTCAGATAACGAAGGTAAAAGGGTTCAGATTTGCAAACTGGACTTTTTTTCAATGATATTCAAACAGTGAGAATCTGTTATTCCTCTGCTCTTTGATTGTTGATGTTATCCTGGTGGTCTGACCACTTAAAACCTGTCCGCCTGCCACAGCTGGACCACGGGCCAGATGTTGGGCTTCAACCCACTCACCTCCCTGTGCTGCCACATGCTTTTGCAATATTATGCTGTGCAGCGTACACATCCCAAGGTGAGCGCGACTCTGCCCCAGGTGAGACCCAATAAGCCAGAGAAACTCAGCATCACCCTCCTGCTCCTCCCTCCCCTCCTTCCCCCTCATGCTGCCTCCACTCGTCTCCCTCTGGTCCTTCCTGGCAACCGGGGCCTCTCCAGTCCCTTTTGTCATTTCCACTTCAATTACAGCCACCTTCTCGACGGGGGCCCTCACCGCACTGCGCATTTTCATTTGTCCCTTGAAAGATGAGCCTCCTCTCCTCGGCAAGGGCGTGCACATACGGTGATCAAACAGTCTGACACCTTGATAAGCTCTTGCTCGCTGTCTGACTCCGTCCCTTGTCTTCCTGAAAGACAAGCCGGAGGGAACGAGAGTGGGGTCTGAGTGGAGTGGGTTAGCTGTGTAATCCTGTTCGTAATGGCCTTCAATGAGGGGCCAGGGGTCGTAAATACACAACAGGGTGAGCTGCAGCCTGACGTCGCAGGCTGGTGAGAGGCAGCGCGGTGGTGGGCGGATTGGTAAATTGGTGTTGCACTGGGGCAAGGGCGGGGTTACGGCGCTGATGACTGAGAGGGTCACACGGTGCTGAGGTGCGACGGCTGCAGACACTTATTATGCTGGAGGTGTGACAGGCAGCGAGGGGAGATGACGACAGCTGGATGGTGGCAGGGTTATGTTGCTTTTTGGACCTTGTGGTTATAGGGAGCTCCAGTGGGGGGGGGGAAGGGGGAGCGCCGGGGGGGGGGGGGGGGGCGCCATAGAAACCATGTCCCACTGCAGATGCACTCTTTTAGCATGTGTATGTGCACATGCTGCATGTGTGTGTGTTTGCACACGTCCTACCTGCGGGCGAGGAACAGCCAGGCACCTATTTGCAAGGCGCTGCAAGGTCATGGCGAACCTGCCTGTCAGAGTGGAGGACACGGAGGAGGCGGGGCGGGGGGAGTGGTGGGGCTGGTGGGGGAGGCGGGCGGTGGCAAGAGAGTCATCATCTCCTCTGTGGGGGAGGAGGGAGGGGGACGGTGTGAGACCTTGTTCAGACCTTGAACTCAATGTTTTCTGGAATATCATAACAAATATCTGACTCCTGTGTCTCGGATGCGCAGAGGGGGGGCGCCGCTGAGCACGAGGCTGCTTTCTCTACATGATATGGGTTGTGCTCTCACCCTATAACAGGTCGAGGGGGAGGGGGGAGGGGCAACTATAACTGACAAGTGAATTTCATTCTGGGCTGAATTAAGCAGCCATTCATATATCAAGTGCTGGTTATTCTATCACAGGCAGAGGTGATAACTCAGCCCTGCAGCCGACTGCTCACTGGGCTCGTAAATGAAATGGCAGCATCAAACACAGCAGATAACACACACTGGATAAAGATGCACATGCACTAACTGAGCAGCAAACCAGAATACTTGTTTTTGGAGAATCCTGATTCTGCAAAATTAAAGATTAAATGTAGCCAATAAACATGTATCTACAACTGCTATGATTAGATCATGATTTCTTTTTATTTTATTTAAACATTTTTATTGAAATTCAGATCTGTTCAAATATTATTTTCTGCTGCCTCCATCAGCTTTTAATCATTCGTCTATTCCACAGAAATTGCCGCAGCTTCAATTACAAGCATGCATGCACATGCTCGCCGCAGCTGTGCCCCTTTGCGCCGACATTAGCCCGACAATTACTTTTACATAACCTACCACCAACACAAAGTACTTTGTATGCGCTGCAGTCAGCCCACTGTGAGTGAGCCACCAGAGATGGCTGCTGCAAATCCACCACTCCCACGGATCACAGCCGAGAGCAGGCGAATGTGGCAGAGTGCTTACGTCCAGAGAAACTGTTTTTCAACTAAGTTTCCTTTTTTTCGCAGCTCAGTTGAAGAACAGCAAAACAGAAATGTTCCGAACATGTAAAAGTCAATATGTTTATGGAGACGGAGCGAAAGAAGTGAAAGTGACAGGGATGGAGATTGTGGGGTAGAGGACAATAGACTGCACACCCTGCACTTTCTCCTGTTGTCACTCTCCATCTTTTACCTCAGTTTCTTTCTCGTGCCTCCGCTTTCACTTCCTCGCTTCCCTCACTTTCACAAAACTGGAGGAAAAATGAAAAATGACTTTGTTGATGAAGGCAGTCGTGATAAATGGCCATTGAAAACGTTGCTTTTTAAACCCAGCTCTAATTTTATATGGCACCAAAATGCTATTGTGCCAAAGCCCAGACCACACACACAGGAGTGGAGGCATCACAGTGAATATAAGCCCTTTGTGAAGAGTATTGTCAATGTGTGTGTGTGTGTGTGGGGGGGGGGGTTTCTATTCATCTACTCTGAGTTCAGTTTTATCAAAGTCATGCATGGTTAAGAGGACACAATCACCCGTTGAATACACAAAAGGATTTGCACCACACACACACACACACACACACACACACACACACCACACACACATACACACACACACTTCAAACATCAAACAGTGTTCAAAGCCCTGTGTGTGTGTGTGTTGCTTTGTGAGAAAACACCTCCAGTCTGAGACACAGACAGAGGGCGAATGGTCAAAGTGGGGAAAGAGGATTAAACCTGTGAGGATGTAAAACACTTCCTGTCACTGACACTGGGAGGAGTCGTAAAACATCAACAGCAGATTTCCTGCCGTTTGTGGGCGAATCAGCTCTGACAGCAGCCGTGGATTTAATGGTCAGGTGATCAACACGATCGTTAGGGATGGTCCTTTAGGGACTGAGATGATCGATAATCGATCTGACATCCATTTGTCAGGAGGCTGTGGAGAAAGCAGGCGGAGGTGATTTGCTGCGGAGGCGACGAGGACGACCAACAAACCAGATGAAGTCTCCTTGTTGGTCTAATGCACAGATTCGTGCTGCAGACCTGGACCTGACACAGCCGGAACCAGCACACCTGATGGTTCAGCGTGGCCCGTGTGGTCAAGGGCGGAACTGCACAAGTTTACAAAGTAGAAAAAATGTGAATAGAATTTGCCTAAGGATGCTTTTATCTTGGCATTCTTCATTTGTTGAAGAGTGTGTGTGTGTGATTCTGTTATGCTTGAAGACTGATGCTGAGGGTCAAGTGTTTAATGAGTCTTAGACTGCTGAGTATTAAGATATTGTAATTTTTTTATGTTATTTTCTTTTTGCATTGAAAATCCATTTTGGATTATTGGGCAATTTTTGTTTTTCATAAGAAGACCTGGAAAGCCACATCAGAAGCATACTGATATGAGGCTATTTGGACTAACACTTAATATGAATCTTAATATAACTCTCTCTTAAAACTGAGTGATACTAAGATGGTAAAATAATATGAAATAGCAAACTTTGTTTGGCCGCCAGCAACAACAAAGGCCTCAGAGTGTCACTGGGCTTCAAATTCACATGTTGTGGTGAGTGGGGGTGAAAGAGTGAACTAACCCAGAAGAAGTGTTAAAAAGTGTAGGGAGCTGCTGACTGATTGTTGGTGGACTCCTCTGGAGGACGTGTCAGCCAAAAAACTTTAGATTAGCAGCAGAGGGAAGCTGAGCTCGCAGGAGGAGGAGGAGAAGGAGGAGGAGGATTCACTCCAGCAATCTCAAAACCACAGCTCAGATGCTCGGACTGGCAAAGAAGGGATCTGCATCACCACCACAATGAAAACACACACTCCCAGGTTCAATGGAGTAATCACTATTTATATATACTGCTTCTCCAGCAGCAGTAGCTGATACGACCATGAGCGACCAGGCTTTGAATTGGAGGGGACAATCAGAGGACGCGGCTCAGACGTTTTACAGTCCAGGTTCATCGCTGTAAAAAGCCTGTGAGCCTCTACTCCTCACTGACAAATGCCACTGGTGTTAGCGAGGATGACTTTTGATTTGTTGAACCCTTCTCTAGTTTAAGAGAGGAGGAGTTTAACAGAGGATAAAGAGGAGACAGGACCTGTACAGTAAGATCAAATCTAAAAGACTTTTACACAGATTAGGGCCACGAGGTTTGGATTTTGCACATGAAGGTTAATATTTAGTGGGATTATGCATAATCTGCTTTATGGAGTAACATGACACTTTAGAGGAGGAAGCAGAGGGATGCGAATGCACATTAATCTGCTCCACTCATATTAAAGAAATGATTGGAAGGTGATATTCTACTTTAAATCATTGATTTATGCTTTTCTGCTCATATAGAGTCGTTTTCTGGAATCTTCTTCTGTCTTTTATTTCAGCTCGTTTGAAAACCAAAACAGTTTCTGGCATGAAACTAAAAATAAAAGAGCTGGCCCCACCTCCACAGATCACCGCCGGCAGCACAAATGTGCAGGTTCTTCACCGATGAAGAGGAAAAGCACAAACACGCGTCCGTATAAAAGCAACAGTTTGTTTCATTCATTCATGTCATTTGGTCGGGGTTTAATCACTGAACTGAAGATTTTAATATTCATGTGCTGCCTGTGCACGTGTGACAGGAACATCAGAGTGTGCAATAAAGTTTACATGGGTCCTGATCCGTTTGCTTCGTAACCTCAGTGACATTGAGAATATTGATCAAACTGTTTTAATGAAGTGGAGAAACATGGAGGCAGATCAGATGACACCATCAAAACTGCACCCCACTCGAAGTGAGAGGAAGGTCTAATCTAAGTTTACTCCTCGACCCGGTTGTGATGATCTTCTGCCGGGTTGATCCCCTGATGTTGAAATCGTATGCATCAGCAGCAAGGAGCCGGGGGAGGTGGGGTGCAGTTGAGGTCCTGCAGAGCCAAGATAAATAACAGGGGCCTGAATAAATCAGCCCTTCATCTGCACTTATTATAAATCAAGTCATGTGCAGCACCGAGAAAGACAGATTCATCCACTGTCCTCTGGCTCCTGTTTCCAAAGACATTATTGTTTGAATCAGCGGCCCCTCGCCGTCGCTCACCCATTGAAACCCCACCGCCGTTTCATTTAATCTGACAAGTCTAATCTTCTGAGATTGCCCTTTCCCGTTGCGATGTTTGGAAAAGCTTATAAAAGACTCACTTCATTGATCCGAGGACACTTTAAGAGGCCGTGTTGTTGTTGTTCCCGTCCCATAATCACAAATAGACCCTTTGAAATAGAATAATATCAAACAGTGTCAGTCAGCCGGCGAGTCAGGCATGTAATAAAGGCCTAATAGTTTTATCATTGAGGAGAAACTGTGTAGTCCATCTGCCTGTGTGTGTGTGTGTGTGTGTGTGTGTGTGTGTGTGTGTGTGTGTGTGTGTGTGTGTGTGTGTGTGTGTGTGTGTGTGTGTGTGTGTGCGTGTGTACGTTCTCTGTACATCAGATACACCTTGTTTCATGTAACCACAGAAACTGCCATGAGAGAGATGGTGTGAATCGAAATGAGATTTGTTTTATTGGGAAAATACAATCAGCTCCTGTCTCTGGGGACATATTCTCCCAATGGAAGCCGTTTGGTGGAGTTCACGCACCTCAAACACATACACACACACACACACACACACTCCTCCCACTGCACCAAGATGGATGTCCCCCTGAGACCAGTATTCAGGGTTTACCTTCCTAATGACCTGTGATAATTCAGCCGTGATTGATCAGTAAAATCGACTAATGAGCTACAACCAATGCACGGCGTTCGTCTTCGAGGCTCCTCCACTGCCGTATCAAGCTTTGTGCCTCCTGATGTGTCATGGCGCCGGCCAGTAACTCACCGCCATTGGCCGAGCAAAGGCCGAGGTTTACTGCTGAACTGGCGGCATTAGAGGAGCCGTGCGTGACAAAGGGCAAACGGCGCTCCGCACTTCATTTGAGGGCAGGGGAGGTTGGCGAGGACGGTGGGGGAAGATATACGAGGCAGTGGGTGTTAATGTATTCATGAGGAAAAAGATGGAGAAATGGCTCTTGAAACATGATAAAGCTCCTGCTGAGGTGTCTTTGATAAATTATGACAAAGCTATGCAAATGCCGCCTGCAGCCGGGTCCCGGGCTTGTAGCATTCAATTAGGTGAACACTTGTGGGTGAGCGATGAGTCCATCTCAACCGCGAATTCATTTCACATGCAATGTTATGATGAAATCAGAAGCAATATTCTGCCATGGAATTTCTTCTCGAATAATCAGATATCGAAATTCTCTTTGCACCGGAGACTTGTAAACACAACAATTAGCAGCTAATGATTTTAAGCCTCATAAAGAAAGTAAATTCATGTTTGCATATTACGCTGTCACACAGCGACTCCTCTTGAGGAGGGCCCTGGATGTGATTCATCACAGTGTCTCTCTGTAGTTTCTGTTTCACTAACCAGATAAAAAAATCAAGCCCGCTGACATGATTGGCAGAAAAATTATCTCGAGTGCTGAGTGAATGTCTCAAGAAAGTGCATTTTATAAATGAAAGCGACAGATAAAGAGCCGCAGAATGGACTTCCATGTTCATTGCCGAGACGCTTGGCCGCGAAATCCATCGATCACTAAATAACACTACAAGGTTGTAGATAAATCACCCGTATCATTTCATACAGTTCAATCACCCAATCCAATCCAACTTTATTTATAATTTTTTTTTCTAAATTCATAACTTTGTAAATCATCCACAGGAAACAACCAATCAAACCTGTTAGAATTCTATTTTGCAGCTGTAAAGATTGATTAAAGGTTCAAGTGTCACAACGTATGTATGGAGAGCTGCTGCTGCTATTGAAAGATGACCTCATGCTCAACATCTCTCCATGCAAATGATATGCTAACAAGTGACATGATTCACATATTAATCTGACATGTTAAGTGGTGATTAAGTGAGTGGGAGTCGGCGGCGCTCGGCGCTGGCCGCAGACGGAAATAAAAGAAAGGAACGGCCAGCGGTTTCCTTCGTTTAGTCATGGTGAACGCTGACCTTTCCACAGAGCCTCCGCCTGTGGCGCTGAGGACGTGCACATGTGCACATGACATATGTGTTCTAACCGTTCGTCTCTGTGGGCGACTTGCAGATACTGAGGAGGAGCGGGCTTGAGGCCCCTGTTATTTTAAGATGCAGTATTTACGTCAAAAAAACACCAAATGCACCTTTAATACTGCAGAGGTGCCATGACGATTGTTCAGTCCTCCCTCAGCACCATTCGATGATCTGCTTATTAAGTTTACTGAGCAATCCGCTCGTAACCTAATTCAATCGAATCAGTTGGTTAGATGCAGTTTAATGGGTCAGACAGGCGGCTTCTATTAAAGACGAGCCTGTTTAAAATGAAACAAACGGAATAAGCCTGTCAAATTAGCATAACGACGACTTCGCAGTTTCACCTGAACTGCCCAGTAGAGGGGAATGCACCTCATTCACTCAGGTTCTGTGGAGGGCGCAGGACAACTCAAGATCTCTGCAGCACTTCTACAATATGAGCATCATCCCTCTTATAGATCAACACCTGAACGAGTAAACAGTTGATTCTCCTCTATTTTTCATGTACAATAATACAGTGTCTCAACATTAATCTCATTTATGTGCAAAAACCCCATTAAAGGGGCAGTGTGAAAGATTTTTGTAATTTATTTCACTTCTATTATATATATATATATATATTATACAAATATTACAAAACAATTACATACCAATATCTATCACCTAAATGTATAATTTTTTCCCATCACCATTAAATGAGCCCATTAATGTATATTTACATGAGGAGTGGGTCTTGTCTATGGAGGCCGCCATGTACTAACTATAATATCTTATATAATAGGTTCTCTTGCATGCTCAGAAGGGTGAGGGTGAGGTGATGGATACAACATGCAACTTCACCACTAGATATCACCAAATCTTACACACTGCACCTTTAGACTCACAATCATGCAGATCTGTGACTGCGCACCACACAGAACAATATTAAAACAACCTCATTCAGCCTCTAATGCAAACATATCTGTGCTGTTCCAGTCAAACAAGCCGGCGCCTGATTTAGTGACTTAACTGCAGCTCATGCACATTAAATATTGACCAATCGTGGCTCCCCAGCTGCTGGAGTGTGCTGATCAAATTCTTCTTTCATAATTGAGTTGCCGTGTCAACATAATTCTAAAATAATCAGAAAAACGTGTAGGTCACGAAAGAGAGGCGCAGCAGCTCCGACACTTGCCGGGAAACAGAACATTCATTTTCATAAAAGCCGGGAACATTGATACAACAAGCAGCAGTTTAAGAGTCACATGCTCCAGAGGCTGCAAATAAACCTTTGTTCCCAAGCCAGAAATAAAAATTGTATTAGTTGGCTGGGGGGCGGGGGGGGGGCTATGAATGTGCATTTCCAAATGTAAACCACTCAATGTGCGTATGTACTTTCTGATGTGACGTGTGTGTGTGTGAATGTGGAAACAGGCACAGCTGTGGGACACTGCTCCACTGACAACAGGTTATGTTAATGCAGCGTCAGACTGTAAACAAAGATGGGCCACCTGTCCTCTATTACAACTGTGATACAGGAGAGACACACAAAGATTCTCTCATATGAAAGTTGACATAAAAACATTAAATGCATATTCAAAAAATATTTTAAAGGTGCTGTGTATAAGATTTAGGTATTTTTCTTTTATCCATTGACATTGGCAGAGATGAAATATGAAATAACTATCTTGATGTTTTCATTTGAAATCTCACACAGACGTAATCCATTCTGTGTCAGATTTCATTTTCAAATCACACTAGAGAGTCATTTTTCTGCACGACAGCTATTTTTTAAACTTCTGTTTTATAGATTATGTGCCAAAGGTGTACACAACTCATAAATAATTAAAGCTAAACAGTGGACACAGTGTAGTCTAGGGGACTGAATACTTTAGAGAAGAGATGTTGTAAAATCCTGCTAAATGAAAATTAGAAAGCTGCATCTCTACACACAAGTGGAACATGGGAACACATGTACATGGTTATTGTGCAGCAGGGAAGACTCCACAGAGGAAGTGACACCAAAAACTGGGGATGCACCATATTTTCCCTTCCATAAATAATGTGATGATTGTCTTTGATGACAAAAGAAACGGAGCCAGAGATGTAAACGCAGGATCGGAGGAAAAAGCCTCGGCTTCATTAAACTGCGAGATGGAGGCAGTGAACCTCAGAGGCAACAGTACGTTTTATCCCTTGTCTTTCTAGCTCAGCCAGCTCAGTGAAATTCACCACAACTGAAACCAACCTTTTACGGAAAGAGCCTTTAAAAGCAGAAATAGGCTCCACCCCTGAGTGAGCAGCGCTTTATGAGTTAAGGTCAGTGTAGCATCTCTTACCTGACATGGTTGAATTCTCTCCTGTGCAGGACGGTCCCCGTCTCCTCATGGCATCTCTGCAAAGACAAAAATAACAGGTTAGAAAAGCAGATATTATTTCAACATTTATGGTCTGGTGACATTTAGGGGTGAAGTTACATCTTGGAGGTGAACACCCCCTCCATCACCCTTCCTTTACAAACATGTAGGAGAACATTACATCACTTAATAAAACTCAGAAGCTGATTGTTTGTCCATTCTGGGCCACTGTAAAAACACTGTGATGCAACATGGCGGCCTCTAGTGGAGAGGACCTGCCCCATATGTAAATATTAAAGGGGACCTATTGTGGTTTTCCTCACTTTTGGAGTTAAACACACTGTTGTAGTATAGAAGTATCACTAATTAGCTGGTCAAAACCTCCTCAAATGACCTAAACGCATGTTTGAGTAATTTAACAAAGATGGTGGCAGCCTCAGCAATCATTTGTTTACATGAGTAAACAGTTGCGAGTTGAACGCTCTCAGTCAGAAAAGCAAACACTTTTGTAACTCATCAGTATGCTGCTGCCACTGCCACTGCTGCTGCTGCTACTATCTACTTCTAACTATGGCAACAAACGGGGGAGGGGGGGGCTGCAGGGATCTATTGATGTCTGCTCTTTTATGAGGACTTATCATTCAAGACCCACTTACGCCCTGAAAAGGTCAAATGAAATTCTCTCATATCAAATTGAGTTTTCACTTGATTAATAAGCGGCAGCGGCAGCGGCAGTGACCACTGAGCGCACACACGCATCGAATGTCAAAACAGTTTCAGACTTTCTTTTACCTTGAGGAGGGAACATGGCTCGGATAATGCAGCTTTCATTAAAAGACCCCAAAAAGGAAATATTTCAATTAAGGGACGAGCTGCAATAACATGATGTGGGATTAAGGCCAGTGAGAAAACAACTCCGGGATTATGGGAATACAGTGGTGAAATGAGTCTGAATGAAGTGAGAAATAAAGTCAATATCTACAATATTAAGATACAGTCATGAGGATGTAACTTCTGAGGACCATGAGCATCACTTCACTTCAAGTTGTGGTGATGTCAGGTCTGAACTTTTCCTTCCTCAAAGTCTCTCAACTCCAAAGCCTGAAAACTCAGCAGGAGATAGAGAGAGTCCAATAAAAGCACAGACCACAATGATGCGTCCAGCCCCACTGTCGAGTTGAAGAGAGAGGAAACATCACGTCAGAAACCTGGGATATTGCCCCCTGTCATTGGCGCCACTGACAGACAGGCAGAGAGAGAACAGCGCGAGCTGGGTAATTGGACGACTCTCCTTCCCTCTGACTTTGAGTGGCAACATCTCGCCTGAAGTCAGGAGCTGATGGGAGACGCAGCCGAGCTGTTGGCTCAGCTGAGGATTAATGACAAGGTGTCCATTAACAAACCTGCTCTGAAGAAATGTTCTAATTTTGATTTGATTTTTCTTTGATTTTTCTTTAATCTCATCTTAATTTTGTATGTATTTTTATTTATTCACGTATACTGATTTTTTACTTCTGTTTTTATTTTATTCCATTCTATTTTGTCTATTTTAAGCTGCATGGGTGCCGTGCATTTTATGAATTTTTCTGTACACCACTTTGGACCTTTATGGTTGTTTTAAAGTGCTTTATAAATAAAGTTGGATTGGATTAGAAGAAAAGACTCCCGTTTGGAAAAACACAACAAAAACAGAGAAACAAGACACAAGAGGCAACAATTCATACCCCCCCCCCCCCCCCCCCCCC